>PVIW01004098.1:0-143549 GCA_004026585.1 Noctilio leporinus | reverse complement strand
TCAATCTCAGCACCCTCTCTGAGTGTAAGATGTTCAAACTCTCTGTTGCATATGATGAGAGCCAGACGAGTGCGGCCCTGTCTCTCCTTTATTGGGTAGATCTGCAGGAAATGGATATGCAGTGAGTTCATTTAACTACATCTCTTTTCTTTTTAAGATTTTATTATTTTTAGAGAGAAGGGCAGGGAGGGAGGAAGAAGGACGGAGAAACATCAATGTATGGTTGCCTTTCACTTGTTTCCAGCTATTGACCTGGCTGGAGACCTGCCCTCATATAGCTGCCCTCTTCCCTCTCCTGTACCAAAGACTCTGAATCTTTTTTCATTTTTCTTTTTGTAATAAATTGAATTGACAATAGAAAGAAGTAGGAACTAAAAGTGAGTTAGAGCCTTCTGATTATTTAAAACTAAAAGACATACAGTAAAAAAAAAAAAAAAAAAAAAAAAGTGATTCATTCTTTAAGAACCCAAAATTGGACATACTTGGGATAATTACTGAAGAATCTTAAGGCAACTAAAACAATTTCCACCCTCACTTTCTCCTCTCTCCTCTTCACTTGGACAAACTGCAAGGTTCTGATCAGATCTCATAAATGCTAGGGAACATTTGCCATTGGCTCTGGCGGAAAATACATGTCAATACATCAAAGATCTTTTGCCTTTGGTAATATCATTATTTTTTACTATTTTAACATATCAGTACATAATATGTTTCAGGCTTTAGTTATATTTTTAAAGCAGGTTCCATGTCTAGGCATTTCGAGTAGTATGCAAATAATCACTACTCACCCATGTTATCTTATACTTACAAATATTTTGATTTTATGACTGTACCTTACTTGTTATAAGTCCCAAATAGGTATAAGAACAAAAAGTATACTGAGATGTGTATTTTATCATGAGGTTGAAAGAAAATTGGAATCTGTGTGAGGTCACATAATTTCCTCCATGTTCAAAACATCTGAGAGAGAGATTACTGCTATCTGCACCACTTTTCCATTAACGCTTTAAGAGGTTGAGTATTCAGTGAAAGCAATTGTTTCTCTCTCTTTCTCTTTTTTCTGTACAGAACACAATACCTCTCCAGCCCTTTCTTGATGTAATTTCAGGAAATCTTGATGAGGACAAAGCTTGAGGGTATTTGTAGATTCTTCTGATTCAGCTGGTCCGGCTATTTCTGCAGGAACTGAAGGATATATCAAATGACATCACATGATAGAAATATTAACATCTACATCTGTGAACCAAGTATCACTTAAGAATACTGACAAAGAAGTTAAATACTGAGAAGAATTTTTAAACATTTTAATGAAGTAATTATAGTTGTATCTTACTTCTAGTATAAAAAGATGAATTGTGACTGGAAAAGAATGGAATGATATCATTTCTGATAACAGATCCACCCAGAAATAATGATCAATTCTGATTATCATGAAGAAAACATCTTGATGATTTGAGTCAAATTTAGCTTTTTCTGTTCATCAAAAACATTTTGGCCTGCGAACCCAAAGGTCGCTCGTTCAATTCCCAGCACCAGGGCACATAACCAGGTTGCAAGCCAGGTCTCCAGCCAAGTCCGAAGCTGGAGGCAGGTGAAAGGTAACCATACATTAATGTCTCTGTTCCTCTGCCTCTCTCTCTCCCCCTCTCTCTAAAAATAATAAATAAAATCTTTAAAAAATAATAAAAATTAAAAAAAAACAGTTTGGGTTTAGCAATTTTTTAGTATAGAAATCTCATGACCTAAGTGAACATTTTGTATATAGATTAAATATCTATCAGAGTCCTATCCATTAGAAATGTAATTGAGTCATATGTGCAATTAATTTTTTTCTAATGCTCATTAAGATGTAAAACTAAATAATTGAAATTAATTTTAATAATATTTTATGTAACACATTATATCCAGGCTATTATCATTTCAACATGCATTACAACCCACAATTCAAGCACTTAATAGTCACGTGTGGCTGGTAGCCATCATATTGAAGGGTATAATATCTCAAGACTACTCCTTATTTACAGAAAACACTTACACACATACATACACCGAACACTTAATAACATCCTGAATCCTGTACCATCCAGGTGTTATTTTTTTCTGCAACCTCATCCTGAATTCTTCACTTATACAGAGAGGATGAGCATTTATGATTCTTTGCCAAGTTGTGAAGTCAGCTATTTCAAAGAAAGATTCTATATAGGAACCAGAGTGCTGATTCCACAGTCGGAGGGACAATATTTTTTTTAATATATTTTATTTATTTTGCGATTACAGTTGTCCCAATTTTCCCCCATTTGCCTCCCTCCACCCAGTACCCCATTTCCTCCAGCAATAACTCCCTTAGTTCATGTCCATGAGCCATACATATAAGTTGTTTGGCTTCTATATTTTCTTTGTTCTTCTTAACATACCCCTGTCTATGCTGTAACCACCAATGTGTACTTTTTTTTTCCTTCCACATCCAGACAATTCACCATTTAATTACTGCCTTCTGTCAGATTCTCAAATCATATTAATACAAAGTTTTCTTTTCATTATTCCAAAATGCCTATGTTAATTCCTTTGTTTAAAGAATTACTCTTTTAAGTAATATGAATTGCAATATTACCAAGCACATGCAAAAATACATTTACACCCATACATATTTTTACACATATTTAAAGTACATACTGGATTTTGAAGAGTTAATACAAAAAATTTAAAATATGCCAATAGCTGACATAATTATTACATGTTAAATGATAATATTTTAGATATATTGTAGCAAGATTAAGCAGTTTTTTCTTCTTTAATACTTACTTTACTCTGGAATGCTATTATAGTTCTAATGAGATAGAAAAGAAATAGAAGTAGAGTACATTTGATGCAAGGGAATCAAATGTGTTACTTCAGATATCTTAGTTTTTGAAGTCAGGGAAATATTTGAATTGAGTGTTGAGCATGCAGCTAGAACTAACTATGCCTGGAACTCAGAGTGCTAGATGAGAGCTAAAGTCCTAGCAATTGTCAGCATATTCCTACCACTTTGTCCCTAGCCTTATAAGCTTTGTGGAGTCACTAAAATTGTCCTGTGTCAAAGATGCCGAGACTGACACTAAAGGAGATTAAGGAACTTGAAGGAGGTCACACATGTCCAAAGTGTCTCAACAATAAGCTATCTGTATGAGTAACCTAAACACAAAGATGCAGCTTCGTAGATGACTGGAAATAGAATCCCCTCTCACAAAAGCCAAGTGGACCCTAAAATGACAATAGGGTTAGTGAAAATATTTTAGCAATTTAAGAATCAGGGCATTGTAGAGGACACTGGGTGGGTACTGGAGCTAAATAGGTTCAAGAAAATTTGAGGTGTTTGTTGTAAATGACTCCATACTTACCTTCTGAGCCAGTGGAATTTTTTTCTGAGCTGAGGAAGGTTTGCACAAGGAGTTGACTTGCTTCATCACGTTTCTGTCGCATAATGCTCGCTAAGACCCAGGCCTTGTCTCCAGGTCTGGCATCATCATATTTTTTCTTTTCAGTTTTCCCCAACTTTAGCACATTTTTTTCCACCAAGTTATCCAAAAATCCAGTCAAGATTTGTTTACCGACAGATTCCAAAGCCTTAAGGGGCTTTCCGTTGTATTTGTCTTCTGTGAGAAACACAAAGACTACTTCAGCTACAGGCAAGACTTAAAGGGTTTTGCCCTGTATGTGGTGGGCTCCTTGTTGTGTGAGGTTCTCTCAAAATGCCTTTTGATTATTTCACTGTTTCTCCAGTTTAGTGCATACTATTTTATTATGCCTGTGAAACTCTCTCAGGGCATCAAATACATACTGGGCTTTGTTTAATGATTCATTGCCACTTAAGATTTTTTTATACTTTCTTATCTCCTTACTGTGGCATTGGGTCTAATGTCCATTCTTCTTATATTTATCATTCTAGTTTCCTCCTTCTCATAGTAATGATGATCACCTGAAATGTATGCTCTAAGGAAAGTCCATGCTCTTGACTATACTGTATATTTTTCCCACTAGACCAGTGATTTTCAACTGATGTGCCACAATAATTTTTAGAACATGCAATACCAGACTATTTAGTCAGGAGCACTGACCTCTTTGCCCTTAAATTATCAAATTAAAAAAAATGGCATCAGCCAAACACAATAATAACCACCCATGCAAATGAATCAAAATTATACCTATTTTTATCAGAATGGCAAAAAAATTATTTTTGGTGTGCCACAGAATTTTAATAGTTAGTTTATGAGTTCCATGAGGGCAAAAATACTGAAGATCACTGCACTAGATCATAGGACCTATTCTTTCCTCTGTATTTAGTTTTCCTGGTGAAAGCACTATGTTTTTGAATCCACATTTTTGTAATGTATTTTACTCACATCTTTGTGCTTAAAACCTTAAAAGTATTTTAAAACCTTAAAAGTGCTTAAAATCTTAAAACCTTATAAGATTGCTGAATACATGAATTAATGAATAAGTAAATGAATGCATCCAGGGTCCTAATACTTTAAAATCTTATCTCAATCAAAATTCAGAGTTGAAAATAATCTGATGAATACTCTTTCAATAGGGTAGATTAATTTGACACCAGGTTAGCTTATTATTGTCTAGGATAAGTTAAACTTCTATAGAGCAACATAGGAATCAAAGTAATAAACCTATCTTTTTTTAATACCACAGGTATGGTTTGGACATATATATGGGAAGGCATGGTGTCTCAGCAACTCTCAGTTAATTCTAAGGTAGTTATCCAGTCCAACCAGATGTAAAAATAGCCTTGACACAAAATGATACTTCCCAAAGAAAATATGCAAGAACATTGAACAAGAACTTGGGTCTAGAAATAATAGTTTCATTTTCTGTGTTATCTTGAATTAGTTTTTTCAATAAATGTTTATTGGGTAATGATTATGATAAAGAAACATGAAAATTATAAAACATGAATTAAAAGTTACTTAAAATAAATTAATAGCAAATAACATCTCTTTCCCACTTATGATTAAAAAAGAAATACATAAATCATCATCATTGTTATTTAAAGTTTCTCTACTAAATACAAATATTAATATGCTATATCCTCACAATAATCCAATGAGATAACCATTTTTCCTTATTTTATAGATCACTTACCCCAAATCATACAAAATTGAGAATTCACTCTCTGTTCTTACTGCTCAGCTTCAGTAATAATAGTTCATATTCATTGAACCCCACTGGTACTAAGGGTTAACCAGGTATCTTCTCACTTAAACTTTACCAAATCTCCATGTATCTGGTGTATTAATAATTTTATTGAATTGAAAAGCAAACTGACACAGAAAGGTTAGTTAAATAATTGACCCAAATAGTATGTATAGTACATAGTGTGTATAGTAAGTGGGGAAAAGAGATTCAAACTCAGGGAGTCAAATCACCCTACTCTTGCATTTTCAAACTACTTTACGTGATACATGGTGAAGTTATTTAAAATAATACGAAATGCTGCAGGGACTCGAAGTCTGAGTAAATTTCTGCAGGTGAAACCACAAAGGTTTCTCTGAAAAGGTAGCAGAAACACTGAGATGCAATGTAGTATACAGATGTTAGAACAGAGAATTTGAAGAATTGCAAACAACATGGTTAGTGAATGAAACATTTAGTCTTCCTGAGGTCTGGGTTTTAGTTTCACTAACCTGTGAACTCAACAAGGTAGTATAGTGTTGACTGAACAATTGGAAAAGGGAGAAATAAGATAAACAATAAAGCCAAAGAGTTTTGGTCTTAAGTCCTTTTCTTCTTATCTATGTATTCTCATGGCATCATTCTATATTATTCCCCAATTTATGGATTCAGCCTAGACATAGATACCAAAATTGAGGTTATATATCCATCTCTTCTTAATTCCTCTGAAACTTATAAAAACTCATCTTTATAAAGTTGGCCTCTTTGTTTTTTATTCACCTGTTTTATTCTTTGTACTAGTAAATGACATCTAAACACCAAGTACATTGTACCAGTAAAAACATGGTAATAGCAAATCTCTTCTGCTTTCTAATTATTTTCAATCTCACATCAAATTGTATTGATTTTATGTGCTAAATATTTGTGGAATCTAACTGCTTCTTTCATTTCTAATTGCACATTATTCTATTTCAGGCTCATATTCTTCCTTTTTTAATTACTTCAAGAGCCTTATAAATCTACTTTTGCCTCCTTCTAATCGGTTCTTCACAATGAAACATAGTTAATGTTCTAAAACCTAGATTTAATAATGAAACCTCTAAGCTTATTCTTATTTAGGTTGTCTTATTCATTTATTCTCATCCTCTGACACTCTACCCACCCTGTTCATTACACTTTATTTTTTAGATTTTATTATTTATTTAAATATATTTTATTTATTTTGCTATTACAGTTGTCCCAATTTTCCCCCTTTTCCCCCCTCCACCCAGTACCCCATTTCCTCCAGCAATGCTGCCCTTAGTTCATGTCCATGAGTCATGCATATAAGTTCTTTGGCTTCTCTATTTCCTTTGCTCTTCCTAACATCCCCTGTCTATTCTGTGACTACCAATGTATACTTTTTTTTCCCTTTCACATACAGACAATTTACCATTTAATTATGGCCTTCTGTCAGCTTTTCAAATCATATTAATACAAAGTTTTCATCTCTACACTTTAAATGTTATGCTCTGCTTTTAGTTTCTAGAAAGCCCTTACTTAGGGATCTCTCTATGTGGGCAATCTCCCACACCTACACATTTTCCTGTCCCCCCACTGCTCCATTTATCCTTCAAATCTCAGATTAGATGTAACTTCCTTCAGGGAGTCTTATATGATACTCCCAGACTAAACAGAATATCAGTTATATGCTCCCTGTACACTTTGTTTCTCACTAGGAGCGGTTTTTTTTCTTGTAGTTATTAACTATTTAATAATGTCTAACCAAACTCAGTTTATATTTATTGGGACATTTTGCTTGTTTTTTTTTCCTAGTGCCTTTCAATTTCTCACATTAATTATCTAATGATGCCCTCATTGCAATTGAATAACCTGTGAGGCTATCCTGCCTGGCCAAAGATGCAGCCATGAATGTGTACTTAATTTATTACTCTCCAGCCAAATGCTGGATTAGTGTCATGAAGAAGACAAGCAAAGAAAATAGGGCCCTGGCTGGTGGCACAGTGGATAAGGTGCCAGCCTGCGAACCCAAAGGTCGCTGGTTTGATTCCCAGCCAGGGCAACATAACCAGGTTGCAAGCCAGGTCTCCAGCCAGGTCTGTAGCTGGAGGCAGGTGAAAGGCAACCATTGATGTTTCTCTTCTGCTCTGCCTCTCTCCCTTCCCCTCTCTCTGAAAAATTATAAATAAAATCCTTTTAAAAATACAATAAAGATTACTTTAGAAAAATAAATAACCAATTTTTGTATTTTAGGAATTTAAGTTAAATGTCATGGGAGGGGTCATAAGCCCTGGAAAGAATTATACCACTGAAAGAAACAAAGAAATAAACAAGTGGAAGAGCAAGAAAGTATGAGTAGGGAAAATATGGAAAATATACTTTTTGTAAAGATGAAGTCATCTTTTGGAGGGATTAATGGGAAAAATGGTTAAGTATTATTTCAAAAAGTAGGAAAAACTGTCTGAAAAGTTCAGAGATTCTTAAATGTCAATACAGAGACACCATAGTTCCTCACTATGAAAATTACATGCATAGATATCCAGATATGAGACCTCAAAGATAACTAACTAATCATTTTTCCTAATTTTCTAAACTGCAAACAAATCTATGCCAGGCCACTTATATAAGAATTATCTGTAGATATTTAAAAGGTTATAAATGTTTACAGTCTATTTAAGATTAAGAAATGCAAGATCAGGATAATCTGGATAGCCTGAATTTTAAAAAAATGACCACAGATTATTCAGATTTGTTGATCTAGTTAATCTCCATTTCAAATGAAAAGAATGACTTTAAGAATATGATATGACGTGTTTGAATACTAACTGCACAAGTAGCTAATGACTTCATCTCTTTTGCTTTTTCAGCTTTTGTGTGTAGGAAACATGACCTGAAAGTAGTGTACAGGATGGCTTGGAGGGTTAAATCCTAGCAAGAGGGAGGCTAGTTAAAAAATTGTGATAGCAATCTAGGAAAAAATGTGCTAGAGTTAGTAGCACTAGGACTAGATAAAGAGGAGAAAAAAATAGAGTTGCCTTAAAAGACCAAGGGTGTGAGTGAATACAGGAGATGGCAAAGGAAAACAGAATTCAAAGGAAAACAGAATTCAAAGGCTCACTTATGTGACTCTGGGAGCAGTGTTTATTGCCCAAATGACCTATTCCGAATCAACAGGAAGTGAGATCTCAGAGCGCATTCTAGAACCTTTAAGAGCTGTCTCACACACAAATAACTTACTCTAGTTATCACTGCCTTCCCCTTCGTTACAATAAAATGAAAGAAAGGAATTAACTTTTACACCCAGAAGCCTTACTTTCCTTCAGTGTCTCTGAGGCAAAGTCCCCCAATGATTCAAGTTACACGGAGCTAATGAGGGGGCAAATTCAGCTTGCAAACAACCAGCTCCTTCCCTTTTGTTGTTTGTCACAGAGTGCTGAATAAAGTATTTCCTAAGACCCTAGACTGCCCTTTAATCAGAAAAGAAGTCTACTTACCAGCCATAGGTAACAACAGCCTCAGTTTTTTCCTGCCGTGGTAAATGGTCAAAACTGAAAGTTACAGGACATTTCCTTAGTGCAGGGGGCGGGGACATTTAATCACAGATTGGGCAACTGCTGTCTGGAACATCTGTGTTCACTGCCTGGAAGTCCCCAGTAGTCAATAAAAGGGTTTCCTACTCCTATGAGAAGAAAAATTTCCTCCTGTGGGACGAAAGGAAATGGGAATGGCAAAATATTTTTCTATGGGCTGGCAGCACTGACTGCACTGCTTTTTCTTTGTTCTTCTGGTCTCAGTATTTTTCCTGAAGGAGTTAAAACTAACAGGTCTTGATTCACTTCCAGGTAAGAATTGCCCAAAGTAGTTTCTGTTTCCTTTTTCAGTTCTGCTGGTATCATCCCTTCCTTGGCTCCCTGGCATTTTGACTTTCTATGGGCAAAGTCTTAAGGAATCTTTGTTTTCACTCCCCTCATGCATTTCTTTGACTGCATGAGCCTCCCTGCACATTTATTTTTACTGAGGGTGATTTCTCACTATCCTTTTTTAATATGCTCTGAACAGTGAATGACAATAGAGGCAGTCCCAGGCTGTAGCAGAACAAACACATGATAGTACAAAAGACATATGCCCCAAAGAACAGAGAGAGAGAGAGAGAGAGAGAGAGAGAGAGAGAGAGAGAGAGAAAGAGCAGGACTGTGATATTCACCTTAGACTGTCTTTAAAAGGTCAGAAATTCACCTTTACTTCTAAAGGATTAGGATTAGAAACGGCTCATAATTACAAGTGAAAAGTTAGCCTTTCCAGTCCTTCCTAGATGTAACTGCTGAGTGGAGGATTTCACCCCAAACTCATTACCACTGCATAACACCAGGAGATTACTTTGTATGTAAGGCATCCTAGTGCTTTTTCATAAGCCATCATGTATTGTTAGCTATTGACTATCTTGTCTTCTTATTAAGACTGTAAACTAGTTTCCTGGGGTTGAATCAAAATTACTTTGCATCCCTAAAATACCTTATGGAAAGGTAGAAATATGTCATTTCTGTCCAGGGTTTTGATAGTAGTAAACTCTAGATAAGTCACTTAACACACTCTGCATCTCTCCTGCTGAACTCCAAAATTCTTTGAAGTCAAATACCTACTGTGATTTGCATCCATCCCTAAAATTAAAGGTGCAGAAAATGGTTTCTAGAGGGAAAGACTGGTGTTCTTAAGCAGCTCAGCTCTCATGTATCAAGTCTAAAGACATCTATTAACTGTTTCAAATCCTAACCCCTACCTTCACAGAATGGAAAAACAGCCATGACAACCTTATGTTTTTTTTTAAATTCAGATTTATTAGAATGTTTAAAGAAATATCTGTTTCCTGCTGACATAATTTAAAAAACAAAACAAAACAGAATGACAGAACTTCCGGTTTTCTACAAGAAAAAATAAATAAAACAAACATTAAAAAAGATCAATGAAAAGAAGCTCAAGTTTAAAAATTATTCCACCTATGGAAACATACATACTCATAAGAAGGAAGAGGCCATGCTCTGTCTAATTATTGCTCTACTGAGTGAAAGCGAGGAATATCTAAACCAAAGTTTCAGCATGTTATGGTCATATCTCAATATCTATCTGCTGAACTTTAAAGAAGAGCAATGTGCTCTGCACTGAACCAGCAGAAAGGCGTATTTTTAGTACCTCACATTTAGGATGAACTTTAGGCCCTCTTCCACCAACCTCACCCACCCCCACAACATACACATCTGTCCATTGACACTAATACAACTTACTTATGTTAATGTCCTGGAAAGAGGTAGAAACATCTTGTTAAAGTCACTCTTTCCGCAGTGGGCATCTGTGCCCTACCATCTGGTCGCTCAAATGAAAAACGAACCTAAAAGGAAAAGAGAATCTGTTTTTATTTTATCTACTTACTTATGAGTGGAAGAATCTTCATTTAATCTGAAAAAATTACAAAAAAAATATGGCAAAACAACTCAAAAACAAAAAGTTGGTGCATCTGTAAGAACCATAGTATATGGATATCTAAGGAATCCAAGTATGTAATTGACCAGAGTGTTTTAATCTGTTGCTGGATCCAGTAGCTATAGCCATAAGCAAATTGGAATCCACTTGTTTTTCTACTTAGGGCTAGAGGGCAGTTAAAATAAATTATTATTTTTTAGAGGTTGATTTTTAGATCCTAGCAGCATAGCAGATTTTATCTAGCTTTCAGGTTTGCTGAGTCACCAAAAATCCTAAAAGCTCATTAAAAAAAATGGGGGAGGGGGGCATTTCTGGAAGATACATTTGTCTAGGGCTACTCCTTAGGTTTCTAACTGAAATAGTCAAATATCTGGGGAAGGAGAGTATAAGAAACATCTAGAGCCTTACCTTTCGGAATATTTCCTCTAGGTCACAGGACCAAGCATATTCTTGCACTTGTTCAATGAGTTTCATAATAAAAAGAGAGCCCTTTTGGGGGTGTCTCCAAGAAACATTATCTGTGAATAAAGCACATTACAAATTTCATGCAAAATGCTTGTCTGGTCAGAAAGATAGAATGCTAGGATTTTCACTTCAGCTGAGGATATTGCTGAGTGCATGCTATTTTCCGTACACTGTTTGCCATATGTAATGAATATATTTAATGTGAATGTTATATGAAGGGTGCCATATATGGTGCAGAAGCTAGGTTGGCATTGTCTCTTAGTTTAAGGATCTGCAAATCTAGTAGATAGGGAGGGCAGAATGGGGCAGAAGGAAGTGACTGGGCCTTGGGAAAGAAGTACCTGGTGTGGATTCCGAGAGTGCTGTTTACTCACTCTGATATAAGCTAATGATATACTCTAAACACAGTGGCCTTGACTACAAAGGGTAGGGTAATAATTTCTGCCACAAAATATATTTAAAAATTATATATATATATATATATATATTCTTATATATTCTTATATATATATATTCTTATATAATATATCTGGGAGAATGTAGGATATGTTATATTCAATCTATACAGGGTAATTATATTAAAAACTTTAAATTTCTACCTTATAAATAATTTCATTAAGATCAAATAATAGTGGTCAATGTATTTGTACAAAGAAAATCTTCATTAAATATGAAAATGGTACAAATATAAAAGAAGTACAATCTTGAAAAAGGTCTACTGTAGGACAAAAGTCTTATAAAAGAGAATATTGAAGAGTAATTCTAACTATATAAAGAGTAGAGATATAGATATCATGGAGCCATTTTAAAATTATGCCAAGAACTATATTCAAATGGTATAACTAGCTATGTATACAACCATAAACACAAGTGTTAACATAATCAGCCAATAGTGGTAATAAAATATATAATAATCATAAATTAAACTATGTTTAAAGCCACAGCTATTTTATAGTGCTGGTTCCAGTTAAAGGAAGGGTAAGAGAGGGTGGAGGCAAAAATCTTCATAAGTTCTTTGTGAAATTAAGGAAGTAATGGTCAAGTGTCTTCAGGAGAGCACTATAATATAGCTGGAATTAACACTAGAAAATGTGGAACTAAGTTTACTAGTGGAAAATAACTAGCTGAAGATAACAGAATTGAATGTTTAAGGGGTCATCTGCAGTGGAGGGGTGAGGAAAGTAAAAGAAAAGGTGAAAGAAACCAGCAAGATGGATGTTGAGAATCCAGAGGCCTAGAAAGAAAAGTGGAGTCAAAGGTAAATATTTTGTGGAGTGCTAAGATCAAAGGATTTAAAAGAATAGGTATGTCTAATACTTAAAGTTTGCTAAATACACTCAAGCTATAAATGTATGGGACTATTTGCCTAGTGTCATTGTTTTTGATTTTGGGGGGAAAACCATTGATTTCTACATTAAGGCACCATCAACACAATGCAGAAACAGGCAACCTTCTGAAAGATGGTACCTCATTAAAGGAAATAACAAAATCTGTAAATTAAACCATTTGAGCAGAGGCAAGGCCTTTAGGCCATAGGTAATCAAAGAAAAATGTGATTGCTCAAGGATTCAAATGACTTTTATTTAAACCTTGAGCTAGAAAGCAACTCAAGATAAAAATAAGTTATAAATGGAAACATCTTTAATAATAGCAATTATTCAATGTATTTTACTCTTTATCATTCTCAATATTTCACACATATTACCTTATTTAATCCTTACAACAATGATATTTGTATTTACATATATCAATGAGGAATTCAAAGAAAGCCCAGAGGGAATAAATAATTAGAACTAGTTTACAAATACTAAGTGGCAGGGTCAAATTATAATTGGTAGTGCTCTTAATCCATAGCCTAGATTTAGAAACATTAAGGTTTCTTCTTTTTCATTCATTCTATACTTCCAGTTGAAACCAATTTAACTCAGAGATTCAATATGTCTGATCTGCTTTTCTACCTTATTCTTTCCCTTTAAATTTTACTTTTCTAGGCAAATTGAACTGCTGAACAATCCCAACATTGTGAACCTTTTCTATGTGAAGTCAGATTCTAATTTATTCAGCGTAGATATTCCTCTAGTTATTCCTCACAGTTCCAAGAAACTCTTTTTTACACCATGGGAGTTTACTAATTACTAATTTTTAAAAAGATTTTATTATTTTTCAGAGAGGAAGGAAGGAAGAGAGGCAGAGAGGGAGAGAAACAGCAATGTATGGTTGCCTTTCACCTGCCTCCAGCTACGGATCTGGATGGAGACCTGGCTTGCAACCAGGTTATGTTGCCCTCACTAGGAACCGATCCAGTGACCTTTGGGTTCACAGGCTGGAGCTTTATCCACTGTGCCACCAGCCAGGGCACTAATTACTAATTTAATAAAAATATATGCACATTTGACTTCTGTGGATAAGAATAATTAAAGGTTTAAACTGGAAGGATTGCTTGAGTTCTTCAGAAGTGCCAAGGAAAGTGCAACAGATATTTATTCTGTATTGAATGTGTATGAATTTCTGCATTAGTAGTTCCCCCAAAGTTGTCCTATGCAGAAACTCCTTACCTGGTGTTGAACTGCAGAAAGCAATGAAATCCTTCTCTATATGGGCTTTCTTAATGGCATCATGCTCCAAACCTTCTAGAGCTGGTGAGGAGCTATCTTCAAAAGCTTGACCAGAATCTTTTAACCACACCACCCCTTCATTCTCTAGAAAGACAAAATTTTGTTTCTTGTTACTTTCAACAGCCAAGAGAATTGTTTTTTCCCTTAAACCTCTGTTCAACCATACTTACTAATTTATTTGTCTCCAGTTTTCATTCATATGCATGTATACACATACACCCCATTAACTTTGTTCTTAGCAACTCTATTTCCAGTAACCCTTATATGAATTCTAATGACATTGAAACATCAAATTCTTAATGCTTTGGTATCTCTTTAGTTGAAAGTAGAATAAATATCTACCAATCATTCATACAACACACAGCATGTATAATTTGGTTTGGTGGCAGCAGGTGTTCTATGACATTAAGGAGCAGACACACACATAAAAGAAAAATACTGGATGTATATAAATGACAAAATCAATACTTGTATGCCTTATGTGCTAATAGACATCAGCACTCACCACCACGGCAGGCCTGGATAATGATCACCTTGGGTTTGTCTTTCAAATTTGGGCAGTTCCAAGTGTTCAAAATTTGAAAGATAGTGTTGATGCTTAATATATCTGAGATTTCCTCAGAGTATTTCTTTCCACAAATGCCTTCTCGAATACCATGAGACATGAATACCAGGAAAGTACTATCAGCAGTCTGGTGCTCCTTGCGGGCAGCGAACGCCTTCACCTCTGCAATCATGTCCTGGAAGAGACCATGCCATTGGTTTTGGACTATGAGAGTCATTATCATGGCACTTTGGGAATTCAGTAAAGAGACACTTAAAAAATTCCTGATTGATATAAAAATCAAAAAGAGCAAAAGAAAATTTGTTTCAATTCCAGGAAAGATGATATAGTGGTATAGTATGCCATTTAGGAATTTCTAGCAAAGAGGAAAGGGTAGTACTATTTTAATAGGACAATTCCCATATATAAGTTCCACCAGACTCTTGCTAAAAACTCTATGTTAGAACAGGTTATTGCAGCATTAAGCACCCTCCAAGGGCAAATTTAAATTTTAGACCATCAAGAGATTATGATTCTAGTTACAACCAGAACTTCTTGAGAAACAGGAATGGAGTGATCATTGTCCCTACATTTTGGAAGAACTTACCGAAGCAGTGAGGTTTATTTTTATATCTACAGTATACCCCAGATCTTCTAACAGCTTCTTCATACCACTGATATCAGCATCAGCTCCAGCTCTTTTAGAAAGTTTGTCAAACTCTATGTTGCAGATAATGAGGGCAAGACGTGTGCGAATGGCCTTTTCCATTATTGGGTAAATCTGTAAGAAAGGCAGATTGCATAAACAGTCTTGTTCTCTTTAATTAAATATTCATCCTCATGGTATAAGACCACTTCTCCTCCCCTATCACATGAATCATAGATTACAAAAAGGGAGAGCAAATGAGTCTTACTATTTGTAAGGTGAAATAGCGTTTACAAATGCCCAAGTGACAACTGTTCACTCAATTTAATTATTTTTGAGAGCTAGGATTGTGTGAGAAGCACAGGCTTTGAAGCAAGAATGACAGAATTTTAAAACTGACTCCTCAGCTTGCTGGTTTTGCCAAAATATTTTATAATCTGTGCCTCAATGTCCTGATCTATAAAATGGGCTATTTTGAGGGTTTAAGGTTTTATTATTACATGCAACATGCTTAGAAGAGCATCTGATTCATATTAAGAATTTAATGGATACCATCGTTATTATTATAGTCATTTACCCAGGAAGTGGTATCAATCTGAAACTCAATATATACAACTGGGATTCTAGGAGACAGGAAGCTTTTACGTAAGGGCAACAACAAAATGATTTTCCAGAACCTCTCAAGGAAGTTGGCTCTAAAAATGTGCCACTGCCCTTTTCAATGATGTCCAATGATTCTTTCACCCATATCCTTGTGTTCTAAGCACAGCACCTCTCCTGACTTTTCTTTCCATATTCTCTCTGCTGTTTCTTGGGGGCAAAGCTTGACACCCACTCCTGGACCTTGGTTGTCTCGCACTGCCTGGGGAGCTGCAACAGACAAGAAACATTATGAGTAATGACATCCCTGGAAGTCCAACTGGTGATCTTCACAGCATCATCTGCACATGAAGCCACAGAGGAGGCCATCAATACTTAAAGGAAAACCACTGGGCTAGTTGTTAACAAAGTTGAGTGAGTCACAGCTATTGGAACATATCTCAAACCAGAGATTTCCAGTGGTGTGATACAAAGATCTACCTTTACCTCTTAAGATCAGCATTTCTACAAATATTTTTAAAAAATAAACAAAAAACTTCAAAATTATGCATGATAGAACTCTCAAACCAATATGTTAGATGAAATAAGGTATACATTTTTTTCAACTGATTTAAAGTTGAGAATAAAATTTAATGGAAGTAGAGCTTAATTACTCCAAATGTTTTTTTTAAACACATATGTTTATTTATTTATTTATTTATGAGGTATGTTC
This sequence comes from Noctilio leporinus, assembly GCA_004026585.1. Lineage (NCBI taxonomy): Eukaryota > Metazoa > Chordata > Mammalia > Chiroptera > Noctilionidae > Noctilio > Noctilio leporinus. The sequence goes on along the minus strand of PVIW01004098.1, from coordinate 127,329 downwards.
TGAAAATATCAAGCCAAAGTCAATATAATTAAAACAGATTACACAACTGATACTCTCAGGACTGACCTCATATGTATTAAATAGATATGACAGTAGACATTAGTGATGAAGGAAGGAAAGAAGGAAGGAAGGAAGGGAAGGAAGGAAGGAAGGGATTTTGAGCTGTTCTTTAGAATCTCCCTACAGTGTGTATACATGGGGAGAAGGATGAAGAATATTAAATGTATTACCCAGAATGGATTATGAAATAGAATGCTAAATGCTAAAAATAAGATGCATGGGTTCATGGCACTAAAAATTGATTATATAAAGATATGAGGAAAAGTTTGCACAATGGTTTATGTAAGTAATGCTTTTAGTGTTTATTTTATTACAAGTTTAACATCATCCAATGTGATATACTTGCTCAAGAAGTAACATAACCTCTGTTTCAAATAAATGTTTTTTCAATATTTGGATGATCCGTCAGAAGCTAAACTAGTTACACAAGAAAATCATATTCAATTTTGAAGTGAAATCTAAGAAAGAATAGTATATTGCTTAGGTAAACCCAGACAACATAAAATGTTTACTGTTGGTAAAGAAAAAGAGAATTAGAATAAATACATTGGACAAAACTAGAGAAATCAATATTAGGAGGAAGAAATGTTCTCTTCATATATGAGTCCAAACAATAATGGAAAATATTAAAGAGAAATATTTGTGTTATATCAGAATTAATTTTTCTTAATTGAGGAATAAAGCATTTGTTTATACAGTAAGTGTCCCAGCCACTGAAATATCTAAGGAAACATGCATGGGATAATTACCCTTAATAGATTTATTACAGTAATTTCTAAATTTGGTGAAATATTTACTCCCATGGTCTCCAGATTTCTTTCAGATCTGAGGTCTTTTTTATTTGAAGAGAAAGGGCCACTTTCCACTGAAATAATTTGAGAATTGTGGGTGAAATAGTTTTCTAGGACAAGTAAAACAATGATTAGAAAGAATATGGATTCATACAAAAATAAAGGTTGCTGATAAGGAATCTAGTACATATTGACCTTGTTAAGAATCAGTAAAGCTGATACCGTTTTTTTCAGGCTAGAAAACCGAAACATTTAGAAAATATCTTCCTTATCATTGTGGACCTGGGATTTTCTTGGGCCAACTTCAACTGTGTGAAATGAAACATTTTGCAGTTAAATTTTTGTGGCAAAGACTGGCTAGCTATTCAATAGGACACTGTATTCTTCTTTCTGGGTACACAACTAGGCTATGCTGCCAACCACTCTGCATTTGGAGGTGGCCATATGACTGAATTCAAGGCAAGGAATATGAGCAGAATTACAGTGTGACATATCTAGGCCAAGCTTGGCAAAATCTCTCACAAATGATTTCCCATATTTCTTCCAATGTCACATGGCACAGGAAGAAATATGGGAAATCATTTATGAGAGATTTTTTATGACCATAGTAATTTTGACATTTTATGTTCCAGATATCAGAGTCACATGAGATATGATGGTTTCTGTATCTGAGTTAGCACTAGGTGTAGAGATGCCTGTGATGAAGTTGGCCCACTCATGAATGAGACATAGGTTTCTATCATACCCACACCATTAAAAGTGTTAGATTTCTTACAGAATTCTATAACAAATATCTTAACTGAAATGGGTGTGTGTAGTGTTATGTCCATCCTTAAATTCTTGACTAGCTTTAATATGATGGTGAAAAAAATTAAATACCTGTCATTCATAACTTGTGTATGGAAACAGGAACCTTGTTTATCTTGTTTGCTACACTCTAAACAGTCTATTGAACAACATTTGTGACCCAGTGGGCATATGCTAAATATTTTTCTAATGGTGTATCAAACAGTAGAAAATGTGATCAAATTATTTGGTAAAATAGTACTTTAACAAATATTTGTTGCATGCACACTATGAGTCAACTACTGTTAGAGGAGGTCATACCTATGAATAAGTCAATGTTGTCCAGTTTTTTCATAAAGCTTAAAGCCTAGTGAAGGACAGTGATAAATTTATTTTTTAACATACAAGAAAAAATATAAAGACATTAATGACTGGAGAATCTCAGGGACCTGTGCAAATAGGAGCTCTGATCTATAGCAATAAAATTAGAGGTGGTCAGACTGATCTGGAGTTTAGAGTGGAATCAATAAAACTTAGCCACTGTTTGTAGGGTGTGAGGGAGAAGAGAAAGCTAAAGAACTACTTTCAGGTTGTTGGTTTGAATAACTTAGTGATGGTGGCACCATTAACCAAGATAGAGAAAACAGGAGGAGAAGTAAGGTGTAGGGAAGAAAAATATCAAATCCAGCTCAAGATATGTATAGAATAACAGGTCTGTGGGAGAAATGACAGCATATAATCAGTAGGCACTATAATAGTGAAGTGTGGCGTTCAAGTGGGCAGTCAGAAATTGAGAAGATTCAGAATTTGATAGTATAAACATTGTTTATACTATGTTTAAAAGGGAAAAAAGTCATAAGATCAATCCAGGAGAATAAGCCATTATCTCCTCCCTGTAGGTTTATCCCTAGAGTCTGTAGTTAATGTCAAGGAAGATGAGCTTCAAAATATACTTGCTTTGAACATACCATTACCTGCAAAGGGAAGAGCCTCTGCTTGGAAACCTTGTATATTAGGACAATTTTCTGATTGTGGACCTAAGGAAAGATAATGAACATTAAAATAGTCACCTATCACCTCTGAAGAATCTTGCTCCAATGTGTTGGAAACTCCCTTTTGAATACAACTTCCACAACTCATGATCTTGTTCAAAATGTCATGTATGTGGACCACACATTTTACAGGGAAACAAAATCCTAACCACATGAATTACTAGACTTTAACATTTGAGGCAGAAAAAGAAAGTGCCTACAAGTTAATCCCTTGATTTCTGCCTCCTATGATAAAAGTGAAGTTGAGATTCCATCAGCTGTGGAATCAAGAAGTCTTTTAACATGCATGTTTCAAGGTGGCTCCTATGGTGACCAGGACTGCATCACAGGTATATGCAAAGTGAAGTTGTGGAACTCAGAGCTGACCTGGATTTCTGAGAAAACTAAGGAGAAAAGGCATCTAACTTTGACAGTTGGCTTTGCCAAGATTGATCACAGCAGAAAGTGATGATGAGGTGACTCATGGGTCTAGCCTCAATCAGTGGTAAGTCAATTTTCTATGTGGCATGGAACAGAGTGGTAGCGTTAGGATGCAAACACAAATCTGTCTTGACTGTTAATCCTGGGCTCTTGTTTGCTAAACTGCTGTGGTGGTCCACAAAAGACACCCTGGATTTATGCCTATGACAGGAGCACTGACCACAATCACTGTGACTTGCACTTGCCCTACTCGGTGTCTCACTCTAGAAAAACACTGAAAAACCTCAGATGCTTTATTTGGTGCATTAGGTCATTCACACCTAGTATGATTTATCCTCTGAGGTCATGATTCATTGTGATTGTCAATTTCAAAAATAAATGCAAAGTTCTTGAAGTTTTTATAAGAATATCAATATGACAATATACATCTGAGAAGCTTACCCACAAAGTTTAAGAACTGGCAAGAGCTAACAAATGTGAAATACTCTGAGTCTGTATACATAGTTCATATTGAAGACAAGATTTCCTTAGACAAAATGTGGCCCATTCCCTTGCTATGAATGAGGGAGAACCATAGGCTTCCCACAAATGTCAAGCTCAAGTTAATAGGCTGCAGCTTGTCCCATCCTTCACATCTATAAAGTTGGACTAAATTGACCATCAATAAATTCAAGAACATTTTCTGGAGAAGGGCTTGTTTGGCAGTTGCACAGATGCCAAGAAATTTCTTTTGGCAAGTTCTCTCCCATTAAGTTATTCAAAAAGAATATCTAATTGACATATTGTGCAACACTGAAAAAAAAATTGGCACGTAGATGGTAGAGAGACAACTCCATGACAACCCTGACTAAAAGGCAATCTTTGCCAAGAGGCAGGGCTGGTTCCTTGTGCCAGCTTTACACAGTGCGGGGCATGAGTGCCCCTACAATCCAAGGGGTAGGAATTGTACCCAATAAGGCAAGAAAGAAAAAACGATTACTTTTGAATCCTTATGTTATTTATTGATTATCTTTAAATTGGAAGTATTTAATGAAAAATTGGTACAAAAGCCAAAAAATAAGAAATTACCCAGAGATAAAGTTTCCTTTGTCAGTAAATGGCTTTTGCTTTCAAAAGACAACTTTTCTTTCTTATTGGACCTTGCAAGTACAAAAGAGACCAGTGGCTGTGAATCTGCCCAAGCTCCCACCTGCTGTGCAGAGGGACTATGGGACCTAAGGAGGGGCAGGACAGTTGCCTGAGAGCTGTTTCAGTGTCTCAGGAGGATGGGAGGTTGAGGGGATGGGCCTTACACAATGGCCCATAGCCAAGTTCCATGCTAGTGAACAATGTTACCCAAAAGAAGACACAGAGGACAATTCGAAGAAAGAATTCACTTCTAAAATCCTAGCTTTTCTGTAAACATTGGATTTATTCTCTGAGTGGTTTTTCATTCAATATTTTTCATCGAAATATATTGTATTCCTTCTTGAGAGCAACATTTGGAAGAGAAATTATGAAAAGTATTTGATTACAGACCTTAAGTCTTCATGAGAGATAGCTATAGGTTCATAAAGACACCTAGATATAACTAACTAAATAAATAATTTGCCTTGTCAGGAGGACTGGAGAATATGGTATGAAGCTTTTCAGACTGTTTTCATGATCTCCAACAACTGAGCTACCACATATTAGGATGGGAAATGGGTTTTAAACCCAAGAAGGCTACTGAAGCTAAAGATACCACCTCACACCTGTCAGAATGGCAAACAAGTGTTGGCGAGGATGTGGGGGAAAGGGAACCCTGGTGCACTGTTAGTGGGAATGCAGGCTGGTGCAGCCAATATGGAAAACAGTATAGAGTTTCCTTAAAAAACTAAAAATGGAACTGCCTTTTGATCCAGCAATTCAACTACTAGGACTACACTCAAAGAATCCTGAAACACCAATTCATAAGAACCTATGTACCCCTATGTTCATAGCAGTGTTATTTACAATAGCCAAATGCTGGAAACAGCCTAAGGGCCCATCAGTGGATGATTGGATCAAAAAACTTTGGTACATTTACACAATAGAATACTACACAGCAGAAAGAAAGAACTCCTAACCTTTGCAACAACATGGATGGAACTAAAAAGTATTATGCTTAGTGAAATAAGCCAGTCAGTGAAAGACAAATGCCATATGATCTCACCCATTACAGGTCAATAATGAACAAAACAAACAACAAGCAAAACAGAACCAAATATATGAATACAGTGAATAGACCCTTAGTGGGCAGAGGAAAGGGTGGTGGAGGAGGGGGAAGGAAGAGGCAAAGAAGAGGAGCAGTTTAGTCAAGAACCTACTATGGAAGAACCATAGACATGGACAAGAGTGGAATCAACTTTGTGGGTGAGTGGGTGAGTGGGGAAGGGGACAGAGAGGAGTTAAAAGGGGATGGATATAATACAACAACAATAAAATTAAATTGAAAAAAAAAAGAAAAAGAGTAGAGACAGGGGATGAACAATAGTGGCAAAAATTTAGAAATGGTGCCCTGGAGCCAGACATAAAGAAGCTATCTGCAAACTAACACAACCCATGAAGAAATCAGATGTGGGTACAAAGACACAAGACCTGCATGGACTTTAGCCTGAGTTGTTGAACTTACCTGAAGAGAGCCCTAGCTTGTCTGAAAGGTGGGGGTCCTCTTCACCAATTTGTTTGATAAATATTTGGCTTGCCTTGTGCCCTTTCCGAATGATGGAGTCAATCAAATCTCGGGCTTTATCCATCGCTGTGTTATTTTCATTTCTCACTTTCTCCATCTCCTCCTGGTTCAACACTTTTTTTTCTAATAGTTCATCCAACAGCCCATTTATCGTGCCAGTGCTCACTGATTGAATAAACACCTTCCTCTTCGACTTCAGGACCAAGTCTGTTTTAAGCACAAGGAATCCTCAAGTCACTAAACAACCTCATTTTACTCTCGTGTCAGCAAAAGGGAACAGCCTCCTTCAGATTTAATCCATTAAATGCACCCCCTCCACACAGTTCATTCATACTGAGGACACCTATATCTCATTCTTCCCTCAGTATTATCCACGTACGCTCACAGAATGGGCAGAAGTCTGACATTTACTATGGTGTTAGTGCCTGAAAACCAGCATGATAGTAACTTATGTTTATTCAACTCTGCATAATAAAAGAGTGAGACAGTGAAGGTCATTTCCTTTGGGGACAACAGCTGTTGGCACCCATCTGATGTGAATGTGCACCCTCTGTCAGATAATTCAGTTAAAATTGCAAAGTGACAGCAAAATAACAGTAAAGCCCCAGTTCCTTTCTGGCCCATGCCTTTCCTTTCTGAAAGCTCTGCAAGCCTTCTGGGCCCCACTCTGCTTCCCTTTTCCCTCTCTCCTCTTTCTTCCCTCTCCCTACACTCTGCTCACCTAAACATTCACAGGACCTAATTCTGACTTTCCCAAAAGCCAGCCACTCTCAAAAATTTTCCCCAAGAAGTGTCTTTTAATATGGTAAAACAATCAAACAAACCTAAACTCACCCGCCATGGCCCTGGCTTTTCTCTCTTGTCCTTAACGTGTGGTTTGAAACTGAAAGCATGTTCTACTTTCCTGTCAGCAGGGTGTGTGCCCATATTAGGAAGTACCAACTATCTGCTCCTACAAATTACATGCCCTTTTTTCTCCAAAGTAGTAATTAGCTTGATTAGCCTTAGAGTGTATCAAGGAGTATGTCCTTCAAAAATATCTTCAACAGCCCTTAGGTCAGGTCAGGGTAGAAAGGGAGTGAAACCTAGAGAATAAGAAAATTAAACTCATACAATAATGAATCTCTCATTCGTTAGGAAGTGTAATCTGGAAAAGTAATTCATTCCTTAGTGTCAAAGTCCGTTCATGGTGCTATAAGCCACAGATTGTGTGGCTTATAAACATGAAGAATTTAGATTACACCTTTCTGCAGTCTAGAAGATCAAGATCAGGGTGCCAGTAGGGTTGGGTGGTGGTTGGAAGGCCCTTTTCTGAATTGCAGACAGTGAACTTCTCACCATGCCCTCATATTAAACAAAGAATGTGGTATCTCTCTGGAGTTATTGGGATAAGGGCATGAATCTCTTTCATGAGGCTTCTGCCCTCATGATCAATTTCACTTCCAAAAGACCCAAGTCCTACTACTATCAGTTTGGGCATTGGGTTTCAACATATGAATATTGGAAAAACACATACATTCAGTCTATAGGATTTGGATAAATTGAACCGTTATGACCTGTGCTCCCATCCTGTGTTCTGCACTATGTGCTAGGAACTATGTGTTCCGAAGAAGCAGTTCTGTTATTACGAATGCACCAGAATCAAATATTTTCTTTTTTTCTTTCTTTTTTTCCTTTCATCAATGTATGGTTGCCTTTCACCTGTCTGTGACTAAGGACCTGGCTGGAGACCTGGCTTGCAACCTGGTTATGTGCCCTGGCTGGGAATGGAACAGCGACCTTTGGGTTTGCAGGCCGGCGCCAATCCATTGAGCCACCAGCCGGGGCTGTCCAATATTTTCTTATCTCACACTCTTTATTTCCAGATGGTTCTTTTTTGTGCAACACTATAGAGACTAATCGCTCAGGCTCTGGAACCAGAACATCTGATTTATCTTATTACTCTTCCATTCCTGGGCAAGGTATTGAACTTTCCCATTCTTTGGTTCTTCTGTTTATAAAATAATTTAGTTAATGGTACATAGCTACACACCTTTCAGCATTAATTAAATAAAAATGTGGAAACTGCCATAGAACATTATCTGGCACATTGTAAGCACACAATGTTATCATTTGTTAGTACTATTATTTTTAATTTAAATATTTCTAAATTAAAAATTAAAGGTCAGTCTTTTATTTTTTCAGATTATCTAGTTAAAATTATCTTATGAGAGAATCTTCATGCATCCCATTGATTCATTCATTCATTTAGCAAGTACATGTGAATGAACAGCTCCATGCTAAACAGTGTTGTAGGTGGCAGGGCTTCAGTCAAAACAGGCAGCAGTCCCTTAACAACATGAATCCAATATGTCACTTGAATAATGTTAAAGAGTGTGGTAAGTGCTAAAGAAGAAGAAATCAATTAGGGAAGTGCCTTATGAAACACTGGACGACGTTAAATCTGAAGACAGGAACCAAGGAAGGTCAAAAAAGGTCACCATTTTTAGTAAGCACACATTCAATTGCTAGTCCCTTCAAAAATAACTCAACCAATTTATTTTATAGATATGATTGACAGAAAATGAACTAATACAAAATGATTATTAGTCTTTCAAAGTTATCAATTTATTTACTAAAAATTCTCATAGGATTATTACCTTAGTTCCTTCTGTGAATTATAACTCAGAGTTGCTAAAACAGTTAGTGTATATGTGTGTTTGTATGTGTACATATGTGTGCATATGCATAAATGCAGCATATATCTAAATTAAATAGTGAAAGCTGTATTACTGTTATTTCAATACTATTAAAAACAGACTTGTATTTTGACATGTGGGACACCAATTTCTCCCTGTGTTCTAGCCTAACTTAAATTTATTTTAATTAGAATAAAATTCATTGTTTAGATTTTAATTCATTGTGTAGGTTTCCTTAGGGTGTTTTTTTTTTTTTTGACACTTTATTTTATTTTATTTTAAAGATTTTATTTATTAGTTTCAGAGAGAGAGGATGGGAGAGAGGTAGAGAGGGAGAGAAGCATCCATGTATGGTTGCCTTTCACCTGCCTCCAGCTGTGGATCTGACTGGAGACCTGGTTTGTAACCTGGTTATGTGCCCTGGCTGGGAATTGAACCAGCGACCTTTGGGTTCGCAGGCTGGCACCTTATCCACTGTGCCACCAGCCAGGGCTTCTTAGGCTGTTTTTATCTTCACTTTGCTACTTACCTAATCCAGTTTGTGGCACAATCTGGTGCTTCTTGCCACAGGGAGACTTATAGGAAGAAAGCAGAAATTACAGGTACTTTGCTTCCTTTACACATTTACTATATTTATTGATTTATTCCTGAAATGTTAAGGAGTTCATGTGAGGGTTTCTCTATAAGCCAAGGGGACATACCACTAAGCTGTGACATCTGAGCCACAGAAAGGACGGCATTTGCTGTGGTGATATTCGGGCCACAGGAAAAATGGCCCAAATGCAATATATCTGAAGATGTAGAACTACAATCATTGATCCTGGGAAGCTAAGTAGGGAGCCACTACTTAGCAAGAGCACATTGTGTCCTAAAAATGAAGATGCTAAAAACTGGAAATATTCCAAATATCTATGACAGGTGCTTGCATGAGTAGACAAGCTGCACTGAATGCAGACATGGTGATACTACCCAGCAATAAAAGAGGAGAAATTAGTGACAAATGTAATAAGCTTGAGGAAAACATGCCTGTATTATTAGTGAAAAAAGCCATATACAATAGGATACATATTCTATGATTCCAATTTTATACAGTTCTAGAACACAAAAAACTAATCTATTTTGATAGAAATGAGACTCATGTTTCCCATAGGAGAAGGTAGAGAGAAATTGAGTGCAAAGGGCATGAAGAGACATTCTGGGGTGATGGAAATGTTCTGCATCTTGATTGTGGTACTCTGTAACATACATTTGTCAAAAATTGTCAAACTGTATTCTTAAAAGGAATATATTTATGTTATATACATTATACTACAATAATGTTGAATTTCAAAAGGTCAAATCAATGGTCACAATGATATCATGGATTGAAAAAGACTTGTTGTTTTTCTTTCAAAGAGATTATGCAAGCCTCAGAAAACCAGTTGAAATTCTGGTGAGAGAAAGGGCCTTGGTTGGTATGACTCAATAGATTGAGAGCTGGCTTGCAAAACAAAGGGTTGCCTCTTCAGTACTCAATCAGGGCAGTTGCCTGGGTTGTGGGCCAGGCACCCAATAGAGAGTATGCAAGAGATAACCACATGTTGATGTTTCTCTCCCTCTTTTTCTCCTTCCCTTTCCTCTCTCTAAAAATAAATAAATAAAATATTTTTTAAATAGAGAGAGAAAAAGAGCTTTATTTAGTGACTAAAATGGATTTACCTATAGTTGGATGAGTACCTGTAGACAGAATGGAAACAAATTTTAGAAGTGACAAGTTTATCAACTCAGATACATACCTAGAAAATAGTGACATACATGGACTTCTACAGTGATAAAAACAGAATAAATGAACAAAGCAGTCTAATTAAAAATAGTGTTTTAAAGGAAGCATACAGATTTGAAAATCCTCATGTCAGAATTGCTTATCAAAGCCTGTACAACATCTTTTTTAATAACAGTAGGTAGTAGGAAAGCTCTTATATAGAAGGCAGAAGACCCCTGTGCTGTGCTCTTGTCCCATTTTCAACCCTTTGAAGCTACTTACATTCTCAGTTTATGTATCTCTTATTCTTTTTTTTTTTTAATTTTATTGTTGTTGTATTACATCCATCCCCTTTTTGCTCCCCTCTGTCCCCCTCCCCACCCACCCTTTCCCCCCAAAGTCAATCCCACCTGTTGTCCATGTCCATGGTCCCTTTATACTAGGTTCTTGTCTAAGCTGCTCCCCTTCTTTGCCTCTGCCTCCCGCCTCCCTCCAACCCCTTTCCCCCTGACCACTGAAGGCCTATTCCTTGTATTCATATACTTGGTTCTGTTTTGCTTGTTGTTAGTTTTGCTCATTATTGTCCCGTAATGGGTGAGATCATATGATATTTGTCCTTCACTGACTGGCTGATTTCACTAAGCATAATGCTTTCTAGTTCCATCCATGTTGTTACAAAGGTTAGGAGTTCCTTCTTTCTTTCTGCTGTGCAGTATTCCATTGTGTAAGTGTACCAAAGTTTTTTGATCCAATCATCCACTGATGGGCACTTAGGCTGTTTCCAGCACTTGGCTATTGTAAATAGTGCCGCTATGAACATAGGTATACATAGGTTCTTATGAATTGGTGTTTCAGGATTCTTTGGGTATTCTCTTATTCTTTTTTGTTGTTTTTTATTATTTAAAAGATTTTTTTATTGTTGTTATATTACATTCATCTAATTGTTCCCCCTATGCTCTCCCCTTCCCAACCCTCCTTATCCCCCTCACAGTCAATCCCACGTGTTGTTTGTGTCCATGGGTCATTGATGCCAATTCCTTGACTAAACTGTTCCCCTTCCTTCCCTCCTTTTTCCCCATCCCCACCTCCTCCCCTCTACACATGGAAAGTGTGGTCCCTTATTCATGTCTCTGGTTCTGTTTTGTTTGCTTGTTTGGCTGTTCATTAGTCTCCTGTATTAAGTGAGAGCATGTGGTATTTAATTTTTGCTGTCTGGCTTAACTCACTAAGCATGATACTCTCCAGATCCATCCATGCTATCGCAAATGGTAGGAGTTCTCTTTCTTTCTGCCGCATAGAACTCCATTATGTAAATGTACCAAAATGTTTTCATCAATTCATCCACTGCAGGGTACTTAGGTCGTTTCTAGCACTTGACTATTGTAAATAGTGCTGCTATGAACGTAGGAGTACGTAGGTTTTTCTGAATTGGTGTTTCAGGATTTTTGGTCATAAGGCAATTCTATTCTTAGTTTTTGAGGAAATTCCAGGCTGACTTCGATAGTGGCTGCACCAGTCTGCATTTCCACCAGCAGTGTTCCAGGGTTCCCTTTTCTCCACATGCATGCCAGCACTTGTTTGTTGATTTGTTGATGATGGCCATTCTGACAGATGTGAGGTGGTATCTCCTTGTAGTTTTAAGTTGCATCTCTCTGATGGATAGTGATGTTGAGAATTCTTTCATGTGCCTATGGGTCCTTTGTTTGCCTTCGTTGGAGAAGTGTCTGTTCAGATCCTTTGCCCATTTTTTAATTGGTTTGTTTGTCTCCCTGGTGTTGAGTCATATTAGCTCTTTATATAGTTTGGAGATCAAACCCTTGTCTAAGGTGTCATTGATGAATACGTTTTCCCATATGGTTCGTTCCCTTCTCATTTTGTTGATGTTTTCTTTGGCCAAGCAGAAACTTTTCAGTTTGATATAGTCCCATTTGTTTGTTTGTTCCTTTATTTCCCTTGCCTTGAGAGATATTTCAGTGAAAATTTTGCCGGGTGGGATATCTATGATTTTTTTGCCTATGTTTTTCTCTAGGACTTCTATGGTAGCACTGCTTATATTTAAGTCTTTTATCCATCTTGAGTTTACTCTGGTGTATGGTGTAAATTTGTGGCCTAGTTTCATTTTTTGCATGTGCCTGTCCAGTTCTCTCAACACTACTTGTTGAAGAGGCTATTTGAACTCTATTTTATGTTCCTTCCCCCTTTGTTGAATATTAGTTGCCCATAGAGTCCTGGGTTTATTTCTGGGCTCTCTATTATGTTCCATTGATCTGTTTGTCTGTTCTTGTGCCAGTACCAGCCTGTTTTGGTTACTATGGCTTTGTAATATAGTTTTATGCCTGGTATTATAACTCCTCCTACTTTGTTATTCTTTCTCAGGATTGCTGTAGCTATTTGGGGTCATTTTTGACTCCATATGAATTTTTTAAGTATTTTTCTAATTCTATGAAATATGTTGATATTTTAATAGGGATTGCATTGAATCTGTAGATGGCTTTAGGTAGTATGGACATTTAATGATGTTAATTCTTCCCAGCCATGAATGTGTTATGGCTTCCATTTATTTGTATCTTCCTTAATTTCTTTCTTTAGTGTTTCCATAGTTTTCTAAGTATAAGTCCTTTGCTTCCTTGGTTAAGTTTATTCCTAAGTACTTTATTTTTCTTGTTGCTATGGTAAATGGGATTTGTTTTCTAGCTTCTATCTCTGATGTTTCATTGTTGGTGTATAAAAATGCCTTTGATTTCTGGATGTTGACTTTGTATCCAGCTGTTTTGCCAAATTTAGTTATTAGATGGAGCAGTTTTTTAGTGGAATCTATAGGGTTTTCTGTGTACACTATTACATCATCTGCAAATAATGACAGTTTTACTTCCTCCTTTCCAATTTGGATACCTTTGATTCATTTTTCTTGTCTGATTGATTTGACTAGAATGTCCGAGGCTATGTTGACTACAAGTGGAGAAAGTTAACACCCTTGCCTTGTCCCTGAACTTAAGGAAAAGGCTTTCAATTTTTGCCCATTGAATATGATGTTAGTTTCAGATTTCTCATATATGGCCTTTATTATATTAAGGTATGCTCCCCCTATTCCCATCTTGCTGTGGGTTTTTATTATAAAAGGGTGCTGTACTTTATCAAATGCTTTTTCGGCATCTATTGACATGATCACATGGTTTTTGACTTTCAGTTTGTTTATGTGGTGTATTACATTTATTGATTTGTAATATTGGACCATTCTTGCATCCCTGCAATGAATCCCAGGTCATGGTGTATACTTTTTTAAATATATTGCTGGATCCAGTTGGCCAATATTTTGTTGAGAATTTTTGCATCTAAGTTCATCAGAGATATTAGCCTGTAGTTTTCTTTCTTTGTTGGGCCTTGACCTGGTTTTGGAATTAGAATAATACTGTCCTCATAGAAAGAGTTTGGGAATCTTCCCTCTTCTTGTATTTTTTGGACTAGGTTGAAAAGGATAGGAGTTAGTTCTTACCTAAATGTTAGGTAAAATTCACCTGTGTAGCCATCTGGTCCAGGGCTCTTGTGAACTGGGTTTTTTTTTTTTTTTTTTTTTTTTTTTTTTTTTTTTTTTTTTTTTTTTTTTTTTTTTTTTTTTTTTTTTTTTTTTTTTTTTTTTTTTTTTTTTTTTTTTTTTTTTTTTTTTTTTTTTTTTAATTCTTCTATTTCACTAGTTGCAATGGTCTATTCAGGCTTTCTGCTTCTTCTTGATTGAATATTGGCAGGGTATACATTTCCAGAAATTTGTCCATTTCACCCAGGTTGTCAAATTTCTTGCCATATAGTTGTATGTAGTAATTTCTTACAATCCTTCGTATTTCTGTGGTATCAGTTGTGACTTCTCCTCTATCATTTCTGATTTTGTTTATTTGGGTTCTCTCTCTTTTTTTCTTGATGAGTCTAGTTAATGGTTTGTCAGTTTTGTTTATCTTTCCAAAGAACCATCTCCTGGACTTGTTGATCCTTTGAATTGTGCTTTTTGTCTCTATCTTGTTTAATTCTGCTCTGATCTTGACAATTTCCTACCTTCTGTTTGCTCTGGGCTTTGTTTGTTGTTGCTATTCTAGTTCTTGAAGCTTCATGGTTAGGTTGTTTGTATGAGTTTCTTCTAGCCTTTTTAGGTAGACCTGTATTGCTACAATTTTCCCCCTGAGGACTGCCTTTGCTGTGTCCCATAGGTTTTGGGGCTTTGTGAATTCATTTGCATTTGTTTCCAGATACTTTTTTGATTTCTTCTTTGATCTCATTATTAACCCATTCCTTACTTAATAGCATGTTATTCAGTCTCATGAATTATATTGTTTTTGGATTTTTCCTTTGAGGTTGGTTTCTAGTTTCAACCCATTGTGATCTGAGAAGATGTTTGGTATGATTTCAATTTTCTTGAATTTCTGAAGGCTTGTTTTGTGTTCTACCATGTGGTCAACATTGGAGAAGAATTTGTATTTCCCTTCTTTGGGGTGGAAAGTTCTACATATGCCAGTTAAGTCCATTTCATCTAGAGTATTGTTCAATGCTACAATATTCTTGGTGTTTTTTTGCTTGTAAGATCTGTCCATTGTTGATAATGAGGTATTAAAATCCCCTACCATTAGTGTGTTACCCTCTATATCCTTCTTGAAGTCCTCCAAGATTTTCCTTATATATTTGGGTGCATGTATATTTATAAGGGTTATGTCTTTTTGATGGATTGTTCCCTTAAGTATTATGAAATGTCCTTCCTTGTCTTTTTTTATGTCCTTCATTGTGAAATCTGTTTTGTCTGATATAAGCATTGCTACCCCAGCCTTTTTTTCATGTCCATTTGCTTAAAATATATTTCTCTATCCCTTCACTTTCAGTCTGTGTCAATCTTTTGTTCTGAGGTGGGTCTCTTGCAGATAGCATACATGTGGGTCATGTTTTCTTATTTTTTCAACTACCCTATGTCTTTTTATTGGTGCTTTAAACCTGTCTACATTTAAGGTTATTATTGATAGGTACTTCATTGACATTTTTTCCCCTTTGTTCCTGTATCTCTTTCTGTCTGTCTCTGTTTCTTCACCTTTTTAAAGCAGGCCTTTTAGCATCTTTTGCAGTGCTGGTTTGGTGGAGGTGTATTCTTTTAGCCTTCTTTTGTCTGGAAAACTCCTTATTTCACTTTACATTTTGAATGAGAGCTTTGCTGGGCAGCATATTCTTGTTGCAGGACTTTGTTTTTCATTACTTGGGGTATTTTTTGACATTCCCTTCTGGCTTGAATTGTTTCTGTTGTGAAATCATTTGATAACCTTATTGGAGCTCCCTTATATGTTATTTGCTATTTCTCTCTTGATGCTTTTAAGATTTCTCTGTCTTTGAAGTTTGCCATTTTAATTATGATGTGCCTTGAAGTGGGCCTGTTTGGGTTCATCTTCATTGGAACCCTCTGTGCTTCCTGAATTTGAGTGATGCTCTCACTCCACAAGTTAGGGAAGTTTTCTGTCATTACTTTTTCAAATAGGTTTTCTATTCCTTGCTCCTCTTCCCCTTCTGGTATCCCTATCATATGGATATTGCTGTATTTCATGTTGTCCTGTATCTCTCTTAAAACCTCTTCATAATTCTTTTCAGTTTTTTTTAAATTGTGTTGCAATGTCTGATGATTTTTTTCCCTGTTGTCTTCCAGTTCGCTGATCCAATCCTCTGCTTCATCTAACCTACTTTGAATTCCTTCTATTGTGTTCTTCAGTTCTGAGATAGTGTTCTTCATTTCCTCCTGGTTCTTAACTGATGGTTTCTATGTCCTCTTTAATGCTGGTGTAATTTTCAGTAAATTCCTTGTAGTTGCCCTGGAGTTCTTTGTTGCTTTCTTTGCATTCCACGAGTTCACAGAGCATTTTTATAATGATTTCTTTGAATTCCATGTCTGATAGCATGCTTGTTTCTATTTCATTTCTCAGTCTGTCTGGTGATTCTTCCTTTCCTTTTGGTGATGGACTGTTTCTTTTTTTCCCCATTTTGGGTGTTGTTCTTGCTTGTTTTTGTTTCTTGGATTAATATGCTTTGAATTCCTGTTTTTTGGAATGCCCTTCTGTGTTAGGAGATCTGTGGGGTTCAGTGTTGCAGTTTCCTAGATTTCCTCAACTTTTTGCTCTTGGGGTGGCCTTGGACTGTCAAGTTGTATTTTGGATTTATTTTATGTGTTGCTCCTTTCACTCCAGTTGGCTGATTGAGGGATACTCCTTCTATCATGTTTTATATAGTGCTATGGAGCTGCTCCTAAAACAGAACCACCAGTCCAGGCAAAATAACCACACCTTCAAAGATATCTTACTCGTTTAATCCCCCTTTTGACTGAATATGAACCTAGCTAAATATTCGTACCCTCCAAAGTAACTCCCACCCTTAATCACACCCTCAGTTGCAAATGAGCCAGTCTTAATAAGGTTGTAAATATGATAAGACTATTATAAAAGGGGGGAAATGATTAAGTTGACTAAAGTATAGATAATTATGAAAGGTGCAAAGCAGTAGCAAAGATAGTGGGGATGTGAGAAGGAAAGCCAACTTTACCTCTTGTATAGAAATGGATAGGGAGAAAATCAGAATGCCTCAGGTGCAGGTGAACTGTGTTAAGCCTATATATATATATATAGTTTCCACATCTACCTTCCTGTCTGCCCTCAATAAGCACTGATTGGACAAAGTGGAGCAAGGGCCAGTATGTTTTTAGTAGAAAAAAGAATGTGTAGCCCCTAGTATGCACCCACAGAAAAAGTTTTAAGAGGCTGGGGAGGGGAGGAATACTTAGATTGAGGACTGAGTTGTAGCAGGAGAGTAAGTAGACTTTAAAACAAGAGTAGGAAGAGGATCTTGGGTAGTTAAATGGCGAGAAGGGAGGAGTAAAACTATGGGATTTGGGATACACTATGATATATACACTATTTACTTAAAATACATTAATTGTAAGGGTTGGAAGTAACTTTTGAAAAGGATATGTTAGGGGTTAATATTTCATGTGGATCTCAGTGTAACTCAGGAGCTTGAGATTAGCAGTGATCCATTTCCTGAGTCTGCCTCTTTTTCTTGATCGAGTCTCTGCAGTCTGCAGTCAGGCTGTGGGGCCTTGGAGTGGCAGGGCCTATGGCTGATACAGTCATACAGAGCTGGTTCTGAGTGCCAGCTCCCAGTAGACTGAGCCTCCAGTAGCCTAGCTGTGTTTCAGCACTACTGGTGTTTTGGGGCCCTCCCTTCTTTCACTGGTTCTGTGTGAAGAACTGCAGAGTGCTTTTGTGGTGTCCATGCCTACTCCTCCCCCTCCAGCTCCTCAGAGGAGCTTTCTGCCTGAGGTGGACGCCTGATTCAATGGGGGAGCCAGCTCTGTTTGTGTGTTGGCAATGGCCAGCCCTTCCTCTCCAGCTTTTTGGGGAGGTTTTCATCTCTTGTGCCTGCGATGGGTGCCTGGTTCTACAGGGGAGCCCTCAGTGCTATCTGGGTGCTGGTGATGGCTAGCCCTCCCTGTGAAACCCCTGCAAGGCAAGAGCTGCCCAGTGGCCCCAGCCTCTCCCTCCCCTTTTCCCTCTACACAGGGCCGCTGCCAGAACTGCTTAAGGGACCTGCTCACTCTCCTCCCCTCTTTGGAATCCTAGCGAAAGCCTAATGTGTATTATTAGCATTACTGAAACTAGGAAAGGAGGAAGCTTAGAAACCTAGTTAAAGAAAAGCCAATCGCTCTGCAGGGGATCTCTGCAGAGATGAAGGGATTCCAGGACCCCTGGAGTCCACAAGTGCAAGGTGAGAACCCACTGGCTGGCGGAAAAAGACTGTTTACCCAAGATATTAGGGCAACCTGACAGCAGGAGACAGGCCAATTAAGGCCTCAAGACCACCTCAGACCCCCACCCTGATAATCAATCACTAACTACCATCTTATCTTCTGTGCCCGGGCTCGCTTGTTCTGCTATAAAAAGCCCTAGCTGTAAGTGACAGGGCGCGCCTCATGAGATCAAAGTTGCCCCTGCGCAGGTCTGTTGTTTGGCCAATAAACTTCTGTGTTTGGTGACCCAAAAAGTCTCTGGCGTTTGGTTCATGCTCGTGCACAACACTCCCCATCCAGCCTTTCAAGAGTTTCGCCACCACATCTGTGAACGGGTGCCTCACCCCACAGGGGAGCTGCACTACCCTCTACTCCTCTACTCTGTCATCATCTTTCTCCCCCTTATTCTTCTTTATTATTTTAAGACTGTTAAGACATTGTGATTAAAATGTCTTAATAAGAGCACTAACCATTACATATCATTTTATTTAATTAATTTTTTGTCTATAACCTTTCCTTTTATATACAGCTTATCAGCATGGACTTAGAGATCCTAAAGTCTTGGGATCAACTTCCATTTGGTAACTGTAGGCCTTGGACAATTTATTTAACATACTCTGTGCTTCTGTTTTCTTATCTCTATGTGTGTATGGGTGTGGTGTGAATTCATACTTGTTCTTACTTTTTTTTTTTATAGACTTGTATGGATTAAGTCCATGTTCCAGGGCCTTCTGTGTATAGTAGTCATGTGCCTTACTTCAGAAGTCAAGGATGTCAAAATACACTTCTTTGTAAAGTGCTTCGTTTTTTTTTTTATATGCTTTATTTCATTCTCTATTATGAAAACTATGCAAGTTAAACAAGTTAAATAAGCATTTATTCTATTTTATGAATAAGAATACTAGGTAAAAAAAGTTGGTTCAGAAACTTGGCAAACACAAATTCCATAATTTGGGTGAGACATGGGCTTTCTTCCTCATTCATTACAGCTGTGTGCCACATAATGATGCTTCAGTTAACTAAGGATAGCATGTATGTTGGTGGTCCCTTAAGATGATTGTAGAGCTGAATTTCCTGTAAGAAATGGAAAGATATGTGGTTGCATAAGAGTTTATTTTTTAAAACTATGTTGACATACAATATTATATTACTTTTAGGTATACATCCCCATGATTTTATACATATAGTATATAACTTGGATTGTGATCACCCTGAGAAATCTAGTACCCATCTGACACCTTATATAGTTATTATAATATTATTGACTGCATCCCATTGTCTATTCTCTAACAGCTATTTTGTGTTTTCAAATCTTTTCAAGTTTGTCACCCATCCCCAAATCCCCCTTCCATCTGGCAATAGTGAAAACATTTTCTTCATCTGAGTCTGTTTGTATACTTCTTGTTCAAGATGTAAATTTATTTCAAATGACTCAAAGGTGTATATAAAATTTAATGGAGGTAGAGTATAATTACGCTATTTCTAATGTTTTAAATATATATATAATATAATATAACATATATATATAATTTATATATTTATATATTATATATTTATATTATATTATATATTTATATATTATATATATATTTAAAACATTAGAAATAGAATAATTATACTCTACCTCCATTAAATTTTATACACACCTTTGAATCATATATTTCTAAATTTGGTGAAATATTTACTTCCATGGCCTGTAAATTTCTTCCAGATCTAAGGTCTTTTTACTTTGATAGGAAAGAGTCAGTTTTCACTGAAATAATTTGTGAATTGTGGATGAAATACTTTTCCAAGACAAGTAAAACAATGAATATTTGGTAAGAAAGAAGCTGGATTCATACAAAACTAAAGTTTGCTAATAAGGAATCTAATACATATTAACTTATTTACCTCATCAAGACTCAATAAAGCTGAGATCATTTTTTTAGGATAGAAGATCCTAAAAGAAGATCAAAACATTTTAAAGATCTTCCTTGTCATCTTGGACATGGGAGTTTCTTGGGCCACCTTCAATATTATATGAAATGAAAATTTTTGTATTTAAATTTTTGTGGCAGAGACTGGCTAGTTATTTGATAAGTTATTATCTTCTTCTCCCTGGATACACAGCTAGTCTTTACTACCAAAATGCTCTGTAGTTCAGTGCAGCCATGTGACTGAGTTCAAGGCAAGGAATGTGAGCAGAATTACAGTGTAACATATCCAAGACGAGCCCAATAAAATCACAAATGATTTCCCATATTTCTTCCAATGCCATTACCTGATCATTGTGACGACAGTAAGTTTGGCATTTTTATATTACAGATATCAGAGTCATATGATGAAAGAGGTCTAGGTACCTGAGTTAGCACTCAGTGGAGAAATGCCTGCTGATGAAATTTACCCATTCATGAATGAGACATAGGTTTCTATCATATCCATGATTATGTTTGATTTGCTGCAGAATTCCATATCATCTTACTTAATTTGGGATGTGTAATGTGATATCCACCCTTTAAATTCTTGGGTAGCTTTAATGTGGTGGTGGAGATTCTTAAATACCTCACCATTCATAACTTGTATATGAAAACAGGAACCTTGTTTGTCTTGTTTGCTACAAACAGTCTATAGAACAAGGTCTGTGACATAGTTGGCATATGCTAAATATTTTTCTAATGGTGTAGCAAATAATAGAAATTTTAATCAAATTATTGTTAGATGGGATTATAACTATGAATAAGTCATAGATGTCCAATTTTCTTATAAAGCTTAATGCCCAGTGAGGCACAGTGATAAATTTATTTTAAAAAATAAAAATAAGAAAAAAATATAATGAGAATTATGGCTAGAGAATCATAAGGACCTATGGGACCAAGGGATCTGATCTATAGCAATAAAATTAGAAGTGTCTAGACCTATCTGGATTTGGGAGTGGGGTCAATGAAACTTGGTCACTGCTTGAAGGGTATGAGGGAGAAGAAAGAGCTAATTTCAGGTTTCTGGTTTGAATAACTTAGTGATGGTGGCACCATTAACCAAGATAGAGAAAACAGAAGGAGAAGCAAGGTGTAGGGAAGAATAAATGACAAATTCAGCTCTGGATATGTATAGGAAAGAGGGTTTGTGGGAGATGTGATAGCCTATGATCAATAGGCATTACAATAGTGAAGTGTAACATTCAAGTGGGTAGTCCAGAATTTGAGACACAGATGCAGGATTTGTTAGTATAAACATTGTAGTGTAATTGCAAGAATGGCTTCTCTGAAAGCATAATCGAAAAAAATAAAAATGCTTAAAATTAATCCAGAAGAATTACCCATTGCCTCCTTACTACAGATTTATCCCATTAATCTGTCTTAATGTTAAGGAAAATGAAGTTAAAAAATGTTCTTTTGCCCTGGCTGGTGGCACAGTGGGTAAGGCACCAGCCTGTGAACCCAGAGGTCACTGGTTTGATTCCCAACCAGGGTACAACACCTGGTTGCAAGCCAGGTCTCCAGCCAGCTCTGTAGCTGGAGGTAGGTGAAAGGCAAGCATACATTGATGTCTCTCTCCCTCTCTGCCTCTCTCTGATCCCCTCTATCTGAAAATAATAACTAAAATCTTTTTTAAATGTTCTTTCTTTGAACATAGCATTACCTGCAAAGGGAAGCATCTCTGCTTGATGGCATTTTGCATTATTAAATTTTCTTATTGTGGATTTAAGGAAAGACATAAAGCATTAAAATAATCATCTATTATCTCTAAAGAATCTTACTCCAATGTGTTGGAAATTCTGTTAAAAATAGTTTCCACAAGTTTTGATCCTGTTCAAAATGTGATTTATGTGGATCACACTTTTTACAGGAAAAATAAAAAAAAAAAAAAGCCTCACCACATGAATTACTAGACTTTAACATTTGAGGCAGAAAAAGAAAAGTGCCTACAAATTAATCCCTTGATTTCTGCCTCCTATGATAAAAGTGAAGTTGAGATTCCATCAGCTGTGGAATCAAGAAGTCTTTTAGCATGCATATTTCAAGGTGGCTCCTATGGTGACCAGGACTGCATCACAGGTATATGCAAAGTGAAGTTGTAGAACTCAGAGCTGCCCTGGATTTCTGAGAAAACTAAGGAGAAAAGGCATCTAACTTTGACAGTTGGCTTTGCCAAGACTGATCACAGCAGAAAATGATGATGAGGTGACTCATGGGTCTAGCCTCAATCAGTGGTAAGTCAATTTTCTATGTGGCATGGAACAGAGTGGTAGATTTAGGATGTAAACACAAATCTGCCTTGACTGTTAATCCTAGGCTCTTGTTTGCTAAACTGCTATGGTGGTCCACAAAAGGCACTGTAGATTTATGCCTATGACAGGAGCGCTGACCTGCACTTGCCCTACTCAGTGTCCCACTCTAGAAAAACACTGAAAAACCTCAGATGCTCTATTTGGTGCATTAAATCAATCACACCTAGTATAATGCATCCTCTGAGGTCATGATTCATTGTGATTGCCAATTTCAAAAATAAATGTAAAGTTCTTGAAGTTTTTATAAGGATATCAATATGACAATACATACCTGAGAAGCTTACCCACAAAGTTTAAGAACTGGCAAGAGCTAACAAATGTGAAATACTCTGAGTCTGTATACATAGTTCATATTGAAGACAAGATTTCCTTAGACAAAATGTGGCCCATTCCCCTGCTATGAATGAGGGAAAACCATAGGCTTCCCACAAATGTCAAGCTCAAGTTAACAGGCTGCAGCTTGTCCCATCCTTCACATCTATAAAGTTGGACTAAATTGACCATCAATAAATTCAAGAACATTTTCTGGAGGCAGGCTCATTTGGCAGATGTGTATATGTCAAGAACTTTCTTTTAAAATATCTCTCCCATTAGCGTCATTCAAATAGGACATGTAATTGCCATATTGTATGGCCCTGAAAAATATTGGCAAGCAGATGAGGGAGAGACAAATCCCTGACAACCCTGACTGAGAGACAGTGTTCGACAAGTGGCAAAGCTGGTTTCAGGCATTAGAGTTATCACAATGGATGGCACAAGTGCCGATAGAATTCAAGGACTAGGAATGGAAAGGAGTATGGCAATGTAGAAGAACCAGTTATTTTGAATCCTTATTGTTATTTATTGAGTGCCTCTCATCTGGGAGAAGTGTTAGATGAAAAAGAGATACTGAACAAAAAATAAGAAATCACTATAGGTGAATTTCTTACGTCACTAAGACAGACACAGACTAACCTAGTCCTTAGGGAAAATGGCTTCTTGCTTTCAAAGAATGACTTTTCCTTCTGATTACACATGGTAGGTATAAAAGAGTCCAGTGGTTAGGAATTCACCTGAGCTCCTGTCTCTGCTTTGTGGAGAGAATAAGGGCCTATAGAAGGGGCAGGTCAGTTGCCTAGGTCCTGTTCAGGGCCTTAGGTAGATGGGAGGTAGAAGGAGTGATCCTTATGCAATGGTCTACAGCCTAGATCCATGCTAGTGGATTTTCTCAAAAGAAAATGGACAATTAGAAGAAAGAATCCACTTCTAAAATCTTAGCTTTTTATAAGTATTGAATTTTCCTCTGAGTGTTTTACCATCATTAAAATATGTTTTATTTCTCCTGGGGAGACAAATTATAAAAAGTATTTGAGTACAGACCTTAAGTCTTCATGTCAGATAATTATATACTTTTCTAAGAACCCCTAGAATTAACTAACTTACAAACTAACTAAATAAATAATGTGCCTTCAACAACTGAGCTACCACATACTTAGGATGGGAAGCAAGTTTTAAACCAAAAAAAGGCTTAAGGAATAAGAACTAAAGACTAAAGAATAAGGCTAAAGGAGTAAAGAGACAGAGGACAAACGATAATGTCAGATATTTAGAAATGGATCCCTGAAACCAGAGGTGAAGATGATGTCTGCAGATTAGCATGACCCATGAAGAAATCAGATATGGGTACCAAGACACAGGGCCTATATGAACTTGAGTCTGAGTTTTTGACTTTACCTTAGAGGAGTGCCAGCTTCCCTGCAAGATGGGGGTCAACTTCAACAATTTGACTAATAAATATTTGGCTTGCCTGGTGCCCTTTCCTAATGACTGCATCAATCAGATCTCGGGCCTTATCCATAGCTGTGTAATTTCCTTTTCTCACTTTCTCCATCTCCTCCTGGTTCAGCACTCTTTCCTCTAATAGTCCATCCAACAAGCCATTTATCGTGCCCATGGTCACTGATTGGACAAACTCCTTCCTCTTCGACAATAGGAACCTGTCTGTTTGAAACACAAGAATTCCTTAAGTCACTTCATTAAAACAACCTCATTTCCCTCTAATGTCAGCAACAGGGAACAGCCTTCAGTCATACTGAGAACACCCACACCTTTTATTCTTCCCTTAATATTATCCATATATGCTCACAGGATAGCTTGTGGTCTGAAATTTACTATCTCGAAGCTAGTGCCTGAAAACCCAGCATCATTCTGACAGTGATTCATGTTTATTCAATTTGGCATAATAAAAGAACGAAACAGGGGGGACAACAGCTGCTCTGGTACTTATTTTATAGGAATAATTCAATTAAGATTTCAAAATGACAACAGAATACGAGTAATATGTCCCAGTTCCTTTTCAGCCCTTGCCTTTTCCTTCTAAAATCTGTGAATGTCTTCTGGGCTCCTTCCCTGCTTCATTTGCCTTCCTCCTCTTTCTCCCTTCTTCCTCATTGCTGATCACCTAAAACACTCACAGAATCTAATTATGGCTTTCCAAAGAGCCAGCTACTTTCAAATAATTTCCCCATGATGTGCCCTCTTAGACAGTAAAACAAACAAACAAACAAAACTCACCCAAATCTTCCATGGCTTTTCTCTCTTGTCTTTAACGGGCAATATGAAAGTGAAAGTGGGTTCAACATTTCTTTCCAGCAGATTGCGTATACATATTAGGAAGTACCAATTGCTCATACAAATGCATGTCTATATTTTGTCTGCCATAGGGGTAATTAGATTGCTTAACCTTAGACAGCTTTAAGAAGTATCTCCTTAGAAAATTCCTTCAGCAGCTCTTAGATCAGGTCATAGTAGGAGGAGAGTAGAGCCTAGAGAATAAGAAAGGGGTAAGAAAGTATATTTAAAAAAATTAAGCCCTGGCTGGTGGCACAGTACATAAGGCACCAGCCTGTAAATCCTAAGGTCGCTGGTTTGATTCCAGCCAGGGCACATAACCAGGTTGCAAGCCAGGTCTCCAGCCAGGTCCTTAGCTGGAGGCAGGTGAAAAGCAACCATACACTGATGTCTCTCTCCCTCTGTCCCTTCCCCTCTTTCTAAAAATAATAAATAAAATCTTTAAAAAATTAAACACAAAATAATCAACTTCTCATTTGTTAGGAAGTCTAATCTGAAAAGTAACACTTCCATTGGTGTCTTAGTCTATTCATGCTACTATAAAAAACATACCACAGACTGGATGGACCATAAACAAAAGAAATTTATTTCTCACAGTTCTGTTGTCTGGAAGCATGAAATCAGGGTGCCAGCAGGATCAAATATCTTCTTATCTAATCCTCTTTATTTTCAGACATTATAGAGAATACCAGGTCAGGCTCTGGAATCAGGACATCTGACTTAGCTTATCACCCTTCCATTCCTGAGCAAGGAATTGAACTTTCCCATTCTTTGGTTCCTCTATTTATAAAATAATTTAGTTAATGGTACATAGCTACACACCTTTCAGCATTAAGTGAATAAAAATGTGGAAACTTCCATGGAACATTGTCTGGCACATTGTAAGCACACAATGTTATTATTTGTTAATACTATTACTTTTCAGTTAAATATTTCTAAATTAAAAATTAACAACTAGCCAAGGTTATATATTTTTTCAGATTCTCTAGTTAAAATTCTCTTATGAAAGAATCCTCATGCATCTCATTCATTAATTCATTTAGCCAGTACATGTCAATGAACGGTTCCATTCTAGGCAGTGTTGTAGGTGCCAGGGCTTCAGTCAAAATAGGCAGTGGTCCCTTGCTCTCCCAACTGTACATTCAAGGAGAGAAGACCAACCTGAAGCCCGGCATGAGACTAGGGTAATGTGAGAGTGTGGTAAGTGTTAAGAAGAAGAAATTAATTAGAGAAGTGCTTTGTGAAACATTGAAGGACATTTAGTCT
This sequence comes from Noctilio leporinus, assembly GCA_004026585.1. Taxonomy (NCBI): domain Eukaryota; kingdom Metazoa; phylum Chordata; class Mammalia; order Chiroptera; family Noctilionidae; genus Noctilio; species Noctilio leporinus. The sequence continues at coordinate 101,171 of PVIW01004098.1, read as the reverse complement.
GAAGAGAGGAGCCCTGGAAGGCCAAAAGATGTCACTGATTTTAGTAAGTACATGTTCAATTGCTAGTCCTCTCAAAAAAATACTCAACATAACCAATTTATTTTATAGATATTGTTGATGGAGGATGGACTAATAACAAACTGCCTATTAGTCTTTCAAAGTTATCAATTCATGTATTAAAAACAGTATAAAATTATTACCTGAGTTTCTCATGAGACTAATAACTTAGAGTTACTAAAAGTCAGTGTGCATGTGTGCATACGTGTAAATGTAGCATATATCTAAGTTAAATTTTAAAAGCTGTATTACTATTATTTTAAAACGCTGTACTATTAAAACCAAACTTGCATTTTGACATGTGGGGCACCAGTTTCTCCTTGGGCCCTAGGCTAAGTATAAAGCTTTTTTAATTAAAATAAAATTTACTGTGTAGATTTTAATCTAGCTGCTTCCTCAGGGTATTTTTAGCTTTACTTTGCTACTTATTCAATCCAGGTTGCAGCATAATCTTGTGCTTCTTGCCACAGGGAGACTTGTTGTAGGCAAGAAATCAGAAATTGCAGGTACATTGCATCATTTACACATTTATATTTATTCATTTATTTCTGAAACACTTTAAGAACTTCACATGAGACTTTTTCTATATGCCAAAGTCACACACCACTGAGCTGACACTTGCGAAGGTGGCATTAGAGCCACAGAAAGGATGACCAGGCAATATTCTCAGGGATGTAGAACCAGAACCATTGGTCCTAGGAAGGTAAGTAGTTAGTCACTACATATAGCAAAGGACCACTGTGCCCTAAAATCAATAGTCATAATAATATAATAGATAGGAAAATATGTATTGTCATTATTTTTATAAAGAAACTCAAGCCTCAAAATATCAGATGAAACGCTGGTAAGAGAAAGAGCTGCTGTAGTGTCTAAAATACTATTATCTGTAGTTGAATGGGGAAATTGTAGACAGAATGAAAATAAATTTTAGAATTGATGTTTATCAACTCAGATATGTACCTAAAAAGTAGTATTACATACATAGACTGCTACAAAAATAAAATCATCGCCGTGGCTGGTGGCACAGTGGATAAGGCTCTGGCCTGCAAGCCCAAAGGTCGCTGGTTCAATTCCCAGCCAGGGCACATAACCAGGTTGCAAGCCAGGTCTCCAGGCAGGTCTGTAGCTAAAGGCAGGTGAAAGGCAACCATACATGATGTCTCTCTGCCTCTCTCCCTTCCCCTATCTCTAAAAATCATAAATAAAATCTTTAAAAATAAATAATATAATATAATAAAATCATCATATAATAAATTAACGGAGCACTCCAATTATAAATAGGGTTTTTTGTTGTTGTTTTATTTGTTTTGTTAAGACTTTATTTATTATTTTCAGAAAGAAGGGCTGGGAGGGAGGAAGAAAGGGAGAGAAACATCAATGCATGGTTGCCTTTCACCTGCCTCCAGCTACGGACCTGGCTTGCAACCTGGTTTTGTGCCCTGGCTGGAGAATCAGACCTTTGGGTTTGCTGACTGGCACCAATCCTCTGAGCCACACAAGCTAGGGCTTATAAATAGGGTTTTAAAGGAAGCATACTGATTTAACAATCCTTATGTCAGAACTGCCTGTGATAGTCTGTACAAAAACATCAATTTTTATAACAGTATATAGTATGAAAAGCACTTATATAGAAGGCAAAAGACCCTTTTGGTGTGTTCTGTGTGTGCCATTTTCAATTCTTTGAAAGCCACTTACACCCATTCACAACTATCAAAAATTGAATCTAATAAAACAAATTAAGCAAACAAGCAAAACAGCAACAGAATCATAGATATGGAGACCATTTGGGGGGTTATCAGTTGGGAGGGGAAAAGGGTGGAATGGGGAAAAGGTGCAGGGATTAAGAAGTGAAAATTGGTAGGTACAAAATAGACATGGAGATGTTAATAAAAGTATAGGAAATGGAATAGCCAAAAAGCTTCTATGTATGACTCATGGATAGGAAATAAAGGGGTATTGCTGGAGGAAACAGGGGTACCAGGTGGAGGGGGACAAAGGGGAAAATTAGGGCAACTGTAATAGCATAATCAATAAAATCTATTATAATACACCCTAGTAAGAGCACTAGCCATTGCCTTTTAATTTATTTTCCTTTGTACAGCTTATCTGCATGGACTTTGAGAGCCAAAACCCTGGGATCAATTTCCATTCATTAGCTGTAGACCTTGGACAATTGATTTAATATCTCTGCGCTTCTGTTTTCCCACGTGTGTGTGTGTGTGTGTGTGTGTGTGTGTGTGTATATGTGTGTGTGTGTGTGGTGTGGATTCATAATTACTTTTATCTTTTTGTGATAGAACTATATGATTTAACACCATGCCACAGTGCTGTCTGTGTAAAGTAGTCATGAGCCATATTTCAGAAGCCAGGAATGTCAAAATATACTTTTTTGTAAAGTGCTTTTAAATCTTTCATATGCTTTATTACATTCTCCATCAAGAAAACTGTGTAAGTTAAACATGTTAAATAAGCATTGTTTCCTTTCAATACAGTTATGGGCCATATAACATCACTTCAGTTAACTAAGGACAGCGTATATATAAAAGTGGTCCCTTAAGATGATAATAGAGCTGAATTTCTTGTAAGGAATGGAGAGCTATGTGGTTGCATAGAAATTTGTTGTAAGAAATTATGTTGACATCCAATATTAGTTTAAGTATACATCCCCATGATTAGATGTGTATATTACTTGGGATGTGATCACCCTCAGAAATCTAGTACCCATGTGACAATATTATCTAGTACCCATTATTACAATATTATCAACTATATTCTCTATGTTGTATTTTACAGCTCATTGACTATTCTGTAACTTCCGGTTTGTACTCTTCAATCCTTTCACTTTTTCACTCATCTCCATAATGCCCCTCTCATTTGGAAACCTTCAAAATGTTCTCTGCATCTTGAGTCTGTTTATGTATTTCTTGTTCATTTATTTTTAATTTTTATTAAGTTAATGAAGTTCTATTTATTTATTTATTTATTTTTCTTTTTTTCTTGTTTATGCTATCACAGTTGTCCCAATTTCCCCCCTCTGTCTCCCACACCATTGTTCATGTCAATGAGTCATGCACAGAAATTCTTTGGCTACTCCATTTCCTATACTGTACTTTATATCCAATGGGTATTCTTCAATTATCTATTTGTATTTTACCCCCTCACCTCTTCATCCATTCCTCAACACTGCCCCTCCTGTCCAGAACCAACAAAATGTAAAATGTACTCTGTATCTATGACTCTGTTTCTGTTCTGCTTCTTTATTTTGTTTTTTAGAATAACTTTTGATAGACACACTTATTGCCATCTTATTGTATAAATTTTTGACTTTACACTTTTCCTTAAAGAATACATTTTAACATTTTATATAATATTTATTTGGTGACGTTTCTCTCCTTAAGCTTTTTATTGTCTGGGAAGTTCTTTATTTCTCCTTCAATTCTAAATGATAGTTTTGCTTGGTAGAGTATTTATTCCTGGTTATAGGTCCTTGCTTAAATTACTTTGAATATTTGAATGATTTTTTGCCAATTCCTTGTAGCCTTCAGTGTTTCATAGGCCTATAATCCCAGATACTTGAGAGGTTGAAGCAAGAGGATTGTTTGAGGCTAGGAGTTCTGGGCTACAGTGTACTATGCCAATCATGTGTCTGCACTAAGTTCGGTATCAAAATGGTGGCCTCCTGGAATGATGGGTAAACCAGCTCATGTTGAAAATGGAAGGGGTCAAAACTTCTGTGCTGATCAGTACATTGATTTTTAGATTCCACATAGAAGGGAAAACATACATTTGCCTTTCTCTCTCTGGCTCATTTAATTTAACATAATACCATCTAGCTGTATATAGGCTGTCTCAAATGAAAATATTTTATTTATTTTTTATGGCTGGATCAAATCCCATCATACATATACACCACTTTTTTGCTTCATTTATTCATTGCTAAATGCTTAGGTTGCTTCTATATTTTGACTATTGTAAGTAATGTTGCAATAACGTGTGGATATATATCTTTATTTTTGATTTAGTGTTTTGGGTCTCTTTGGATAAATACTCAGAAGTGGAATTGCTGGGTTTTTCCGTTGTCTCTTATTATAACCTTAATGTGTTTTTTGATCTGGTATTAGTGTTGCTCCCTCGATTTTTTTTTTTTTTTTTTTTTTTTTTTTTTTTTTTTTTTTTTTTTTTTTTTTTTTTTTTTTTTTTTTTTTTTTTTTTTTTTTTTTTTTTTTTTTTTTTTTTTTTTTTTTTTTTTTTTTTTTTTTTTTTTTTTTTTTTTTTTAGTTTCTATTTCCATGAAATCTTTTTCCTTTTCTTTACTTCCAATTTGTGTGATTCTTTTGAATTGAAGTCTCTTGTAGAAATAAAATGTAAAGTCTTCTTTTGTTATCCACTTATGCACCCTGTGTCTTTAATTGGAGCATTTAATCCATTTGACTTAAAGTAATTTTTTAAAGTTTATTTTATTATCATTCAAGAGAGAGGGGAAGGAGGACATAATTGTGAGAAAGAAGCACTGGTTGGCTGCCTCATGCAAGCATCCCAATTGGGGATTGAGTGCACAACTCGGGCACGCGCTGACCGGTTATGAAACTAGTGACCTTTCAATTATGAGATAATGCTCCAACCAACCCTCCAACCAACCGAGCCACATTGGCCAAGGTAAAATATTGATAAAAATGTACTTACTGCCATTTTATTATTTTTATCTTATTTTTTCTTCATTTCAAGAAGACCCTTTAACATTTTATGTAATACTGCTTGGTGGTGATGAACTTTAATTTTTTCTTGTCTGGGAAGCTCTTTACCTGTTCTTTGCTTCTGAATGACATCTTTGTTTGTTAAAGTAATCTTGGCTGTGAGTACTTGCTTTTCATCAGTTTGAATACTTATTGCCAATCTCTTCTGTCTTTCAAAGTTTCTGTTGAGAAATAAACTGATAGTTATGGGAACTCCTTTGTAGATAACTGTTTGTTTTTCTCTTACAGGACTCATTTTTGTGTAGCTTTTGTGCTCACTGATTGTGCACATTGAGTGTATTGCTTGCAGAGGTGTATGTTTGTGATCTGATGTGGTCAGAAACTGTCCTTGGGTACCCTGCATGGGACTATGGGGCATAATCTGCAAAGCAATCTGCGCATGGCCACTACTTATGGTAGGCTTGAAGAAGCCTTGAAGAAGCCCAGAAGAATCCAAGCTGTAAACTGAGGCCGACTGCTCCTAGTTCTGGGCCTGAGGCCACTTGGCAAGAGGTGTGGAGCACATAAGGCCAGACGCTTCTGGTTGTGAATATTGAAGAAAATGAAAAGCATAAGCCAAGATGGGTCATTTTTATAGAAAAGACACTAAAAATAGCTGGGTAGGCTTTAAAGTTGGGTGGGGTGGAGTCTCAAAAAATCACCAGGGCCAGGTAAACAGTGTTAGCCAGGTTGATGGAGATTCCCACTTATAGACAGACAGGCAGATCTCTGGAGAGAGGGGTTGGCAAAAGAACATTGATCTCTGCCAGCACTTCTGTCTGTGTGAAAGATGCCCTTCAAGCCCCTCATCCTGAAACCAGACAATTCTGGTCCTCCTTAAATGTGTCTGGCTCCTTTCAATCTGCTACCCGAGTGCTGGAGCTCTGAGTGAATGAGTTCAGGTAAGTCAGTGTGTGTGGGCCCTTTAAGAGGAAAGCCTGGGCCTCCAGGGTCTCTCTGTCTCACTCAGCCACAAATCATGCCGTTTTCACAGTCAGAAGTATGTGGACTTCTCATCCCAACAATAGGACCATAGACTGGAAATTCTGGTGCAGGGCTCGGACCCCTGGATCCTCAGGGGGGACCTCTACAACCAAGATACCCCTCCCAACTTTTAACAGCCATGGGGATTTGGGGCCAGCCTCTTCTGTGTCTCTGCCTTTCCTATCAGTTTCATGTGGCTTCTTTTTATCCTTAGTTATAAAGTTTCTGCTCAGCTAGATTTCATGCAGTTATTAATGATGGTTGTATAGTAATTTGCTTTAGTTGAAATTCTGAAGTGGTTGTGGAACTTTCTGAGTTCTTACACCACCATCTTGACCAAAAGCCCAGGTGGATTGTTTTATAATGACAGAAACCATATCTGAGGAACTTGACAAGTTGATTTCTTCTCACAGCCCCTGAACTTTGGGAACACAGATTACATCTCAATTAGCCAGCCACTGATCTGTTTCAGCACAGAGAAGCCTGACTTCTCAGTGCAAAATATACAGAGGGTGCTACAGCCCTCCAAGATCCAGCTCTATGGTTTTCAGAGTATATCATGTTCTAAATTCTTTGTTGAAAACCTAAGATCTGGTACAACAAGGACACAGGTCCACAGGACCTACCTTAATGGATATTAAGTGCCACTGCCACTTTAGTAAAATATTTCTATGGTCACAGAGCTAGTTTGTTCCTGAAATTTGAAAGCATTTTCAGGTCATAATGATGTAAAGCATAAATGATTTTTATTTTTCCATCAAGTTGATGCCAGAAAGCACTCTCTGTGTCAGACAGAGTCAATGGAATCAAAAACAAATTTCCAAAGTCAAAATATTGAGTCCTCACTGTTATATATACAACCTCTCCATGTTAAACATCCTCTTATTTTTTTTTTTTTTTTTCCCCAAAGATTCCACTCATCCTTTTTAGACAGAGGGTAATGGAGAGAGGTAGAGAGGGAGAGAAACATCGATGTATGGTTTCCCTTCGCCTGCCTCCAGCTATGGCCCTGGCTGGAGACTTGGCTTGCAACTTGTCTATGTGCCCTGGCTGGGGAATTGAACCAGCAACCTTTAGGTTCGCAGGCTGGTGCCTATCCACTGTGCCACCAGCCAGGGCCTTAAACATCCTCTTTTTTTTATGACTACTACAAAATTTCTTAATCTTATCACTGCTTTAATATGCAATAGCCAAAGGTACATTCCCATGACAATCCCTATTTTCCTTTATTTCTTCATCTTGAGTTCTTATTCTTAGTGAGCCTCAGACCACATTTCACTTCCTTCTTACAGTCACTATTTTGGTAATCTAGGCCTTAACCAGTGCATTTTTTCTTAATATTTTAATCAATCCAGTTCACATTTATGTTCATGGAGCAGCACTGACAGTTTTAAAGTTCTATTTCTGACACTGCTGGAAAGAAGCAGGAGGAGAACTTGTGAGGCAATGTTTATAAATCTTTGGTCATTGCATAGCAATGACCTGGCCCTTCACATCCACTCACTCACTGACTCACTAGAGAAACTTCCAGTCAAATAATTTTATTTTTATTTTATTTTTTTAAATTTTATTGTTGTTGTATTACATCCATCCCCTTTTTGCTCCCCTCTGTCCAGTCAAATAATTTTATTTGTGGTAACTACACAAATTAAATATTTTATACCATTACTCTAATTTTTCTATGTTGATATACACAAATACTTAACATTGTGTTACAGTTATCTACAGTATTCAGTACAGTAACACTTTATCCAGGTTTATAGCCCATGACAGGAGCAAAAGTCTAAACTCTGTAGCCTACGCGTGTAGTAGGCTGTACCGTCTAAGTTTGTGTGAGTACACTCCATGATGTCCAAGTAATGACAGAATTACCTAAAAATGCATTTCTCAGAACTATCCCCATTGTTGAGTGATGCGTAATGATACTTGCTTTAGGTAATGTATTACTCCTCAGCCTAGCACTACTCTAAGTAATACATAGTGTAAAAACAGGGAATAGGACTGTGCACTTATTTCTATGGAAATGAAGATAATTTAGGGAGATAAAAATATAAACAATGAAAAGGATCATAGATAAAAGTGCCGTGAGATATCAGAAGGCAGTGAATTAAATATGACCTGAACAAGCTGGGAAAGCTATGTGGGCTGGCAACATATAATCTGCAGCTGCAGGAAGGATGGTTGTTGCATTGATAATGGAGGAGGATGAAGATAACTAATTTACTGAGACATTTCTGTGTTTTAGTTTCTGAGGTAGAACTTTTCACCCACTCAGCAATATTGACAATTTTTAGCTCAATTTTAAAGATTAGAAATAGAAGTTTGGAATGGATGTCTCTTTCTCAACGACAGAGTCCATGATTACAAAGAGTAATTGGATTGCTTTACTCTAAAGTTAATGTTTTTGTTTTGTTTTTTTTTGAAATGAAAACAATCCAGTAAGTCAAATAATATAAACAAAAAGCCAAAGCCAGACCAATGGGAAGAATAATATAAGCAAAGTGCTGAGGCCAGAATCATAATAAAAATTCTTACATCAAAGGCTGCTTGTTTGAAATCAGTGAGATGTGAGTTTTGAGAGATAGATTGGATCAAATTATGATTTGTAAGTCAGCCTCAGTGAAGAATTTAAACTGTTGAGACAGGGAGTAGGTGCCAATGCAGCTTCTTAAAAAGAACAGGCATGTAAATATGCCTCTAAATTAGCTATTTTGTATTGAATATTTAATGAGAACTAGACTCTGGGATACATATTTGATCTACGTTGGTTCTTCTAGTAAAAACTTTTCAAAATACTGATATTCAGGTTTACAACAGATTATTGAATCATAATAACCAAGGGTGAGGTTCTGGGTTATGAATACATTAAAATAATCCCAGGTGTTTTATGTATATCCTCTGATGAATATTACAGCTGAACTTCCTAATCTATTATCAAGAACAACTAGGAGCTCTCTGAGACACTCATGTACCATAATATTGTGAATTTACTAGAACATGCACTTTGGGGCATTGCTGGTCCATGAGAACCAGAGTGCAGGCTCTGAGTGGCCAGGGCATTAAGACCAAGAGATGTGATAGGAGCACCTAGGGTTAGGGATGGCTGGGAGAAAAAGCTTAAGAGGTATTGAGGTAAAGAGGAGCATCACAGAGCTTTTCTGGGCTAGCAGGCAGCAGGCAGCTAGAAAGGGTGTAATGTCCATGCATCATATTTTCTTTTTTACCATTATCAAAATGCTGACTTATGGGACCTCTGCAAGGTGGAAAAACTGATCTTAGAATCACATTGGTGCCAAATTTTTGAGAATGGATGGATGATACCTTGACCCTGGAGTGTTACATGACAGGAGAAGCAGAAGGAATTTTTCTCCAATTTCAACCCAAGGTCTTCCACTAAAGATAGGAGGTATACCACAAATGAAGTTTATAAACATACCAAAAACAAGGTAATATGAAAATATATCAGAAGAAAAGTAAACTACAAATTGATGTTGTCCCCAAGGATAAGCAAATATTAGACTAATCAAATATAGAGTATAGAATGGCAGTGGATGAGGGGTTCAAATAAAGGAAGCAAAATGCAATTATTTTATGGTAAGGGATAATCAGAGAGATTTAGTGATGGGAGTAAATCAGTTGTAATTAATAGTAGTTAGGTTAAAAGTTTGATAGCATAAGTAATCTGAAAAATATTTTCAAACACTGTCTAAAATGAAATAAACATATAAGGAGCTGAGAAATGTGAGAGAAGTATTTGTATTTGAGAGAAGTATTTGTAGATATGAAGAATGAAATGAGTTCTAATATACTGTATATATGATTAAAATTCCAGAAAGGCATGCTTTAGAAAATGGATGAGAACAATACTGAAGAAAATTTTCCAAAATCAAGAAAAATAAGAGCCCACTGAATTAAGAAACAACATGCACCCATACAAGATAAATCCAGAGAATAACAACTTTATAACAATATTATGAGTAAGCCATTGTTATGAGTTCAATTTTATTCCATAAAATACAGGAGTGGGCAAAGTAAGTTTATACTTGTTTGTATAGAAAAAGAAAGGTGGGTTATAATTGTAATACATAAAAATTACTCTGTGTTTCACATACAACTATAATCCTACATTTATTTATTGTTTATGTTATTACAGTTGTTTCAATTCCCCTTTTTCTTCTCCCCCTAACCCATTCCCCATTTTTATGATCCTACACCATTGTTCATGTTCATGAGTTTTGCATATATGTTCTTGTCTAATTTCCTTCACATTCTTTCAACCAGTTCACATCTCTCCACTCCCCTCTTACAGCTGTCAATCTATTCTGCATATATGCACCTCTAATTCTATTTTGCTTGTTAGTTTATTTCACTCATTTGATTTCATTTATACATGAGACCATATGGTTATTTATCTCTCATGGACTGTCTTATTTCACTTAGCATAATAGTCTGCAGTTTTATCCATGCTGTCACAAAAGGTAAGAATTCCTTCTTTTTTTTTTTTTTTAAAGATTTTATTTATTATTTTTAGAGTGAGGGGGAGGGAGAGAGGCAGACAGGGAGAGAGACATCAATGTGTGGTTGCCTTTCACTTGCCTCCAGCTACGGACCTGGCTGGAGACCTGACTTTCAACCTGGTTATGTGCCCTGGCTGGGGAATTGAACCAGTGACCTTTGGATTTGCAAGCTGGTGCCTTATCCACTGTGCCACCAGCCAGGGCTTTCTTTCTTTTTTACACTGCTGTGTAGCATTTCATTGTGTAAATGTACCACAGCTAATTTTTTAAATCTGTTCATCTACTTATAGGAATTTAGGCTCTTTTCAAATATTGGCTATTGTAAATAACACTGCTGTGAACATAAAGGTAATATATATTCTTTGAATTGGTATTTCACAATTTTTTGGATATGTTCCCAGAAGTGAAATTGGTGGGTTGAAAAACAGTTCCATTAATAATTTTTAAAAGAAACTCCATATTGTTTTCCACAGAGGCAACATGAGTCTGCATTTCCTCCAATAGTGCACTAGAATTCCATTCTCTACATATCCTCACCAGCACTTGTTTGTTGATTTATTAATGAGAGTTGTTATGGCAGGTGTGAGATAAATATCTCACTTTCATTTTAATTTGCATCTCTCTGATGGCTAGTGATGTTGAGCATCCTTTCATACGCCTGTGGGCCCTTTGCATGTCCTCCGTAGAGAAGTGTGTATTTGCTCATTCAGGTCCTTTGCCCATTTTTTTAATTGAATTATTTGTCTTCCTGGTGTTGAATCATAGAAGATTTTAATAAATTTTGGAGATTAAATCTTTGTCCTATGTGTCATTGGCAAATATGTTCCCATACAGATGATTCCCTTTTCATTTTGGTGATAGTTTCTTTAGCTCCTGCACAAGCTTTGAATTTGAGATAGTCACATTTTGTTTATTTTCTTTTGTTTCCCTTGCCTTAGGTGATATCAGCAAAAAATATTGCTACACAAGATGTCTAAAATTTACTGCCTGTGTTTTCCTCTAGAATTTTTATGCTATCACAACTTATATTAAGGCTTTTATCCATTTTGAGTTTATTCTAGTGTATGATGTAAGTTGGTGATCTAGTTTTATTTTTTGCAAGTACTAGCCCAGTTCTTCCAACTCATTTATTGAAATGACTGTCTTTACTCCATTGCATGCTCTTGCCTACTTTGTCAAATATTAATTTACCATAGAGACCTGGGTTCATTTCTGGGCTCTTTATTCATTTAATTGATCTATGTGTCTGATATTATGCTTGTGGCAGACTGCTCTGATTAAAGTGGCCTTGTGGTATAATTTATATCAAGTATTGTAACCACTCCAACTTTGTTCTTCTTTTCCAAGATTGCAGAGGATATTTGGGGTCTTTGGTGGTTCTATATACATTTTTGTAATATTTGTTCTAAATCAGTGAAATAAGTCATTGGTATTTTAATAAGAATTGCATTAAATTTATAGATTGCTTTGGATAGTATAGAAATTTTTATGATGTTAATTCTTTCAATCCATGAACAGAGTATGTGCTTCCATTTATTTGTATCTTCCTCCATTGCTTTCTTCAGTGTTCTATAGTTTTCCAGGTCTTTCATTTCCTTGCTTAAATTTATTACTAGGTACCCCTCCTTTTTTTGGTTACACTACTAAATGGAATTGTTTTTTTCATTTTTCATTCTGATAGTTCATTATTGCTGTATAGAAATGCTATCTATTTCTGAGTATTAATTTTTTATCCTGCTACTTTGCCTAATTCACTTAATAGGCCTAGGGTTTTTTTGTTTGTTTGTTTTTTGAGGGGACAGAGACTATAGGGTCTTCTATGTACAATATCATGTCATCTTTGAATAATGAGTTTTACTCTCTCCTTTCCAATTTGGATGCCTTTTATTTCTTTTTCATGTCTGATATCTGTGGCTAGGACTCCAAATACTGTGTTGAATAAGAGTGGTGAAAGCAGACTTCTGTCATGTTTTTGATCTTAGAGGAAATGCTTTTAGTTTTTGTTCATTGAGTTTAATGATGCCTGTAAGTTTTTCATATATGGCCTTTATTATGTTGAGGTCTGATACCTCTATTCCCACTTTGCTGAGATTTTATTATAAATGGATACTAGATTTTATCAAATAATGCATCATGTTTATTGTTTTTTAAAAATTTTGTACCTAACTTGCATCCCAGGGGTAAGTCCCACTTGATCATAATGTATAATCTTTGTAATATATTTCTGGATCCTGTTTGCCAATATTTTGTTTCTGCTCCTCCTTGGTTAAGTAGCTCCTTTTCAGGTGGCCTTCAGTTGTTTCTTTCAGCTGGATGTTCCCTTCTTTATTTTCATATTTAGTTTGGTTCTCGGAGGTGATGCAAGACAAAATCTTCCTACTCTGTTGCCATCATGCCCCCTCTGTAAACCTACTTTTGCCAATACCTGTATATGCATATATTGAAGTCTTAACTTAACTCCACAGTAACTCCAAATGTGCCCTTCTTTGGAAGAAGAGTTCAGAAAAGTTTATTTTGGAGTAGAGTGAATCCCTTACCCATTATAACTGATGTCCTTATGAAAAGAAGAGAGATTCAAGAAGAGAAGCAGACAGAGAGGACATCATATGAAAACAGATGCAGAGAGGGAAGGCAGCAATAAGATGATGAAAGCAGAGACTGGAGTTATGCAAATGTAAACCAAGGGATGTCAGGGATCGTCAGGAAGAACCAGAGGCAGGCAGAGAGAGCATGACCCTGCTCATATCTTGTCTCAGATTTCTAGACTCTAGAACTGAAAAGGATATATTTGTGTTTTAGATCTCCTGTTTGTAATATTTTGTTACAGCAACTCTAGAAAAGGAATACAGTCATTATTGGTTTCAGTTTGCCGATTAGTGTCAGGAAGAGGAACTATGAATTCTTTGTCAAAGTGACTGAGAAGCAATTTTAGCCTGATGGATTTATAATGTAATAGTGGGACAGAGACCATAAGGGTTAGAACAGAAGTCAAAAATTGGTTATCTAAAGCCTTTATCATGAGCAGAGATTTGTTTTCTTTGACTCTCACAGCTATTGTATACTTTCTTTTATTGTTATTTAACAGAACTTAAAAGTGGTGAAATTTCAAATAAAATTTTGAATTAGAGTCCTCTCTTGCTTGAATTTCCATGACAGTAATTACCTGAAACTGAGTCCAACTCTACATTCATGCATATATATGTTCTGTCATATTTCTTGTTCCTATATAACCTAACTTATTGTATTTATGTTTCTTGACAAACTTTTAGTGTGTTTACATTTTTGGCCTCTGCTGGGAAGATTAAAGAATGGACTCAACCATTCTTAATATTATCAACACTTTACACTGGTATAATTATAGACATAATAGGTATCCAACTCAAGTGTCAACTTTCCTACCTGTAAACCACCTGCCTTGGAAAAACTGTTAATTTGAATTTAATGCTTAAAAATCAATATCAGGGGTGTCTTGCTCGCCCATAGCCACAAAAAACAAAAAAAAACAAAAAAAAACAATATCACCTATTGAACAATGAACAACTAGTAAACTTAGTTATTACCTTAATACAATTCTTCAAGTATTTATAATTCTAGTAGAATATCAGAAGTATATTAAGAGAAAAATTTTCATACAAGAAAAACAGCATGTTTCCATAAGCCATTTTTAAGAGTGAAAAATTACATCCATTTAGAAGAGAATGGGGTGACATGGGATTATATGGATGAAAAAAGAAAAGAAATATAAGGCATAACTAATATGTATTTCATAGGCAGTGTAGTGTATGATGTTAGTTTGCACTGTGAATTTTAGAAATCATTATCATCACATGTCACAGACCTTTAGCCGACCTGATGTGAATGCTGCTATGGTGTAGCGTGGCCAGAGTCTCATATCAAGGTGCTGTGCTTCAGGTTCTTCCCGCTTTTCTACCAAAGGAGGGCAATAGTCAGTTGATAAATGCTCTTTCTCTCCAATTCTTCATCTTCTAGAAAGGTGGATCCTACACAATTTCAGAGGATCCTCAGAAAGATTGAAATCTGGTTGCTGAGAACAGTAATGAACTTATTAATGCAATTTTGGAGGGCTATTGTTCTCCCTTTCATCTCCCCTTTCTACTCCCTCACTATCGTTTCAAGGGAGCCTCTTCCAAACAAGTTGCCTTCATGAAAGCTAGAGTTCCCCAACTCTAGCTCTGCTTTCAGGAGCATCTAAATTGAGACATTTGAAATCATCATCTTTATTGAGTACTTTCTCTATGGAAAGCACTATTAATTTTCTACATATGTCATCTCATGTAACCCTTACTACACTGAGATTGGTAATACTAATTCACCTCACAGATAAAAATTTGTAGCTAAGATTCATTACACACATAATCACACCTCTAACAACAAGAATGAGGCAAAGGTGGATCTGAACACATATCCATATCAGTTTCATTCCCAAAGTCCAACCTAAATAGAGGACTAGACACATTTATTTTTAATAACTCATACATCTCAGTATAATTTTTTTAACTTTAGCTGTTAAAGCCTGAAACTATGTCCTTAATATGTCTTATCATACTTATTCCCCCAGTACTCTGCACAATATTTATTCACTTACTTTGGGGAAACTAAAGTGCTAAATAATCTCTAAGGTAATCACCTTGTCTGACTAGTTTTTAAAGTTTTGTTTTGTTTTTGTCTGAGGGATCTTCAAATATTTAACTGTGATTCTTCTACTTCTCCTTGAAGAGTTTATTCAGTGACAGGTAACCTGCATGTGGCAGGAATGCCCACACAGATTTTATATGGATAAGCAGAATCAAAGATAGGACAGGGTAGAATATATCAAATAATATGCAATAATCACTATAAAAACTAAGATACTCATTTCAGCTATCTAAACTTATTCACACGGAAGCAGGTGAAAGGCAACTATCTCTCTGCCTCCCTCCCTTCCCCTCTCTCTAAAAATAAAATAAATAAATAATTATTAAAACAAATAAACTTATTTGCTTATGTCTACATAGTGCATGGAACACTGCTCCTTTCATTCTGGGATTTATTGAATTTATTCTCGGTATTGGTGACCTCAACTCATAGAAGCTGTCTAGAAAACTGCTTCCTTGAGATTGAAGGACAGAGAAAAAATTTCACCCAGCATCTGTGTTAATGGAATCATCTGGATCCCCTTAAAAAGTAGTCTCAGGTATTCTAGTGACTTATTTATCTGTGCATTTTATTTTTTCAGAGAAGATTGTTTTGTTTTGTTTTGTTTTTTGGTTTACTAGCAACTAAAAAAAATCAAGACTATGAGGTATGTAGTCATTTTAATGTTTTCTTCGTCTCTCACTGTATCTTTTTAAAAAAAAAGATTTTATTTATTTTGATAAGAGGGAAAGGGAGGACGAAAGAGATGGAGAGAAACATCAAAGTATGGTTGTCTCTCATGTGCCCCCAACTGGGGATCTGGCCTGCAACCCAGCCATGTGCCTTCACTGGGAATCCAACCAGTGACCTTTTGGTTCACAAGCCAGTGCTCAATCCACTGAGCTACACCAGTCAGAGCTCAGCCTATTGTATCTTTTTATTTTCATCATTGTCTTCCTGCTGTTTCTATGAATCCTCATCCCTCCCTCTCCCCCCACCCCACACACACACTCTCCCACGAGTGGCCAAGACATTAATCTTCTCCTTAAAAGAGTGCTAAGTTAGCACAATAGGCTTTGAAAACAGGTATAATAAACTCATGTCAAGTAATAAAATACTGAATTAAACATTGTTCTCCAAGTTGTTCAGTTACTCAACAGCAAGGCAAATGTAGCAAGAAATAAGATTCCAGGACCCAATGAACACATTCTTTGATCTTATTTAGGCTATAAATACTGTTGAATATAGTGATAAGCACTAAATGACAAAATGAAAATTGCAGATTTTACGTCCCTTGCACTAAAATCACAGCACCTACCCAACATACATCTACATTAGGATGACTTTCAGTTTGTCCTTAAAATTGCCAGGTGTTCCATATTTGGAAGTTTGTGTTGCAACAATATTGTAGCATGACTAGGTCCCTCTTAGTCAAAGTTCATCCTTACTCTAGCAGTATTGGAATAAGCCACAGCTCAGTAGAAATGACCCACCCAGACCTGCTGAATCTGAGTCTGCATCTTAACCAGATCACCAGGTGGTTTATTGTCCATTTAAATTTTAGAACATTAAGAAATAACATAAACTTGAAAGATTGGTAAATGTGCTTCTAGTATAGAAGGTGGAACTGTCTGTTATTTGGTGAAAGAAAAGAGGAAGAAAAGAGAAGTTTGGCAATCCTGCCTTAAGCCATTTCCTGAAATAACAACACATGCACTGTTAGTTTTCTAGCACCAAATGTTTTTTTTTTTTTTAAATCACAATTTAAAACAATTTTTTTAAAGATTTTTTTTTATTTCATTATTTTTAGAAAGAGGGGAAGGGAGAGAGGCAGAGAGGGAGAGAGACATCAATGTATGGTTGCTTTTCACCTGCCTCCAGCCACAGACCTGACTGGAGACCTGGTTTGCAACCTTGTTATGTGCCCTGGCTAGGGAATCGAACCTGCGACCTTTGGGTTTGCAGGCCAGCGCCTTATCCACTGTGCCACCAGCCAGGGCCAAATGTGTTTTTTATTAACTTAAGAATGATAAGAAATTTCAAAGAGATATTTGTAGTGTTCATAACGTTAACCCCCAAAGACTAGGTATGTTCAACAAAGGTTGATATAAATAATAATGGGTGCTCTACTTGACTGCTAATTTCTGTGACTGAGTGATTGATAACAGATGAAGGCAAAATTAAGTGACTTAGGGAGGGTAGTATAGAAAGATGCTGAGCTCACCTCCTGTCTTTGGTATACCAAATACACACATATACGTACGAGGTCTGTCCCAAAAGTATCAGCCGTGCAAACTTTTAATTGTACTGACAGTGGCTCGATATTTTCGGGACAGACCTCATAGAGCTTCTCTTCTTCCTCCTGAAGAACTGAGGGCCGCCCTGGCTGGTGGCACAGTGGATAAGGACCTGGCCTGGGAACCCAAAGGTTGCTGGTTCAATTCCCAGGCAGGACACATAACCAGGTTGCAAGTCAGGTGTATAGCTGGGGGCAGGTGAAAGGCAACCATACATTGATGTCTCTCTCCCTCTCTCCCTCCCTCTCTCTCTGAAAAATAAAAAAAATCTTTAAAAATAATAATAATAATAAAAACTACTCGTACAGTAGAACTAACTGCTTGACTGAGGCGTATGTAACAACTGAAATGAAGCTGAAAGCTCCTTCCCCACTTGTTACACAATACTGGCCACAAAAGTAAGTATGGTGATACAACTTTGTAGAAAAGACATTATCTAGCTAATAGCAAACTTTGTTGATCTCAATTCAAGATTTCCCTGATGAAAGGCAAAAAGTGTCTCATATAAAAGTGCTACAGCTGTATCTGTAGGACAAACTTCAGCATTACAAGAAAGACATCTCAACTCAAGTTGAATCAGCTACCAAGTGGATATCAAACATAGGACAAGATTTGGGAACCTGAGGCTTGCAAATTAAAATCATCAAGAACTTAAATGCTATTCACTTCTTAGCTGTCAATGTGTTTAGACAATGAATCAATTTTTGTTTCTCTGAACATCAGTCTCAGGTCATACATGTAATTTCAATGCAAGTTACCAGCTCATCAGCTCTGCAGCTTTTATTTTGAAGTGCATTCTTTTTTTTTTTTTTTCTTTAATTTTCAAAATCCACATACTTAACAAAGTGCTTGCACAAGTTGGCAATCTAATCCAGAAACTGGACAGGACATAACCATTAATAGAGAAGGAACTGTAAGCATAACATAGGAAAAATGCTCAACCTCACTTCTGATGAGAGAAATGCAAATTATAACTAAATAAAATACTATTTTTCACTTCCTACACTGACAGTGGTCAACAAATTTGCTCACACACTGTGTTGGTCATGGGGCAAGAAATCCTATAGTGCCATTGGGAATGGGAGTTGGTGAAGTTTCTATTGAGCAATCTGACAATCAAAATATGAAAAGAAGTTTGCATAAGCATGTTCATGTATGTATAAGGTTATTCATTGTGATGCCATTTTTAATAGTGAAAGATTGGAAACAACCTAAATGTCCATTGATGGTTAAATAAACTAAGATTCATACACATAATGTAATACTACATAGCATTTAGAAATGTATTTTGGAAGAAATAAGGAACATAACAGTGTGTATGATATGCTACCATTTGTGTAAAAGGGGGAGGAGAGCAAATATATACATAATACATTTCTGAAAGGAAACACAAGGCACTAATAACACCACTGGTTGCCTCCAAGCAGGAGAACTGGAAAGCCAAGGAATAGTAGTATGAGAAATCTTTGTTAGAACTTTGGAATTTTGAACGAAGTAAATATGCCCCTTTTTCAAAGAAAGAACCAAACCAGTGGGTTAGATTCTCAACTTTTGATTAGAAAAAATATTCATATCTTATAAAGAACTTTTTGCTCTGGCTGGGTGACTCAGTTGGTTAGAGCATTGTCCCATACACCAAAAGGCTGCAGGTTTAATCCCTGGTCAGAGCACATACATAGTTTGCTGGTTTGATCACCAGTGAGGGCATGCACAGGAGGCAACTAACTGATGTTTCTCTTTTTCTCTCTCTCTCCCTTCCTCTCAAAAATCAATAAACATATACTCAGGTCAGGGTTTATAAGAAGAGAACTTTTCAATGAGGTAAAATTATGATTAAATTATTACATATATGTAAATAATTATAATAGCATCTCATTTAATCACCTCAGCATCTTGTGAGCAGAAAGTATTATTATTCCAATTTTACAGATGAAGAACCCAAGGCATTAGAAGGTTAAATATTTGTTTATCATTACACAGTTAATAAATGGTAGAATATAAATTTCTTTCCTGACCCAAAATATGGCACCTGAAAGAATTTTAAAGAGTCTGCAGAAACATTGGGAGAATTACCTTCATTATTAAAAGATTAAAATTTGAACATATAAAGAGAACCAACATTTACTTATATGAATTTTCATCTAACAAAAATAAAAGGAGCTATTAATAGCCTTATCTAATTTGATCCTTGCTATACTAGAAAAAATCTAAAAGTCCTCTAAGGAATTCAATGTAATAGACAGATGATCTACTCTGTAGATTTATAGACAAGAAAGGAAAGTATTTAACAAATCCAGAGATAAAATATAACGTGAGCTTTTTTCTTAGCATTTAACAAATCTAGAGATAAAATATAATGTGAGATTTTTCTTATTATTTTCCTTTTTGATGAAAGTGATAGTTTACTTATCTGGAACAAAAGGGTTAAAATGATTTTTCAAAGGCATGTGAAGTTACTTTGCAAATATTTTCACTCATCTACATTTATAGCCCAATCTCAATTTTATAGAGGTTGATTCTCTACTTTTCAGATGTTCCTCCTATTCTTTTGGCCACATTTTGATGGGTGAGTGGAGAACCAGAGGCGATGGAATGACTCTAATTCCTGCCAATCAGGAACAAAGAGCAGGGGTGGAAACTTGGAGATGGTAGGGACTAGTAGGTAAATTGTTCTGAGTCACCTAGATTATCTTTATTCTTGGCTCCCATTACCTCCTGTTGTTCCACGTATTCCCTATGTCTCTGAGCTGCCTGGTGCCTCCATAACTTGAGGCAAACCAAAGTACTAAGGAGGTAAGCTATCATGGTAACCAACTAGGAAGACCATGGCTGCTATCTGTCCTCCATCTACGTGGCAGTACACTGCATTCATTAGTGTATTAAATAATGGATAGAGTAGCAGAGTCCATTTCGTTGATATCATTCACATAGACTATGGCTGCAGCCATATACAAAATAAACAAGGCCACATTAATTCCAAATTCAGTTCGGGGCCACCAGTTAGAGTCCAAAAGAATGGTCTGATAATATATGGACATGACAAGAACGAGAATAATAATGGTGGTAATCCAAGCTAATCTAGCAACTCCCAGTACAAAAGGAGTTTTGGGGCCACTGTAGTAATAGCCACCATGCGTGCTTCCCAGGCCACCAATGCCTCCCATGGCAGTGGGCGGGGAGTAGCCAAACATGTTACAGCACTCACTGTCCTTGTGAATGTAAGCGATGACACAAGCGGAGACCCCGGCCCACAGAAGCAGCTCCACCACACCCAGAACCCTCAGCGCCAGGCCGCACGACCTCATGTAGGAATACCTCAGGTTGGACACCTCCTTCTCACTGTAGGTTAGAGTTGTTTGTGTGTGTCGGCTGAGAGATCCATAGGAATCCTGGGGAAGCATCGCTTCAGCCTCTTTCTGGGAATTGCAGGTTCCTTCTGACCCTCCCTAAGGATCTTTGCAGGAGTTGCAGGATGAACGGTGGTTTGCTCTCTCTGGAGAGGCTGGAGGTGAACGTTCCACTCCATCCGAGATGTATCTGATGTCTGATACTGGCTTATCCTGTTCTGGGTCCTTTTTCTTCCCTCTGAAGAAGTTCCTCCAGGACTCAGGGGCAAAGCACCTTATGGGTTTGGGATCCGGTGCTATGGCCGGTTCCTCTCTGTCACTTGAGAAGTTGGGGCCAAATGGTGGCTGTACTGGGAGAGGGGGTGGTGGCAAAGGATCAGTGCTTACAGCCAGCTCACTGTCACAAAAAGTCTGGAAGGTTCTTATGGTGCCATTTTCATGGGCCAAGTCCCCTGGGACCTCATTGTAGTGTCGATTCCTGGATTTTTCATCATTTGGTGACATTTCTGGTCAAATTTCCAGACTGCGCCAGGGTCCCACTGCAGGCTGTGGCGCGGCTGGGCGTCCAGTGTGGTGGGCCCAGGAAGCTCGGAGGGACTGAGAAGCCCCCCCTCCCCCAACCAGCACACCTGTGGGGAGGTGCCAGCCTCGCCTGCCCCTGAGGTGCATTCTTACCATAGACTCTACTAAATAGGAAGCTTGTACACTAAACAAAAAAATTTAAAGTCACTGGCTTTGCGGAAAAAGATTTCAGAATGAAATTTTTCTGTGCTGCTATTTTAAGTTCTGTAATTAAACAAAGTATCTTCCTCAAAGTATTTTCATGAAGAAAAAAAATTCAAACCTAAATTAACTGCTTAATTTTCTCCTCAGACCTGCATGGCTTTTGATCTCCAATAGCAAGACTGAGCTCACTAACATTTAGGAGCTCTTGTAAAAATGTAGCTTCGTAATTGTTACATTAACCTTTTAAGTATAGAAATATTGATGAAATTGTGGAAATAATGTACAAATTAAGTTGTGACTCTTGTTCTCTAGGTTTGGGCTGCTCTTTAAAGAGGAGGCCAAGGAGAAATCGCCTAAGCCAGGCTCATTTCCATTCCCATCGCGTTCCTAATGGATTGGGCTTTGAGAGTCTTTATGATCTAGAATTCCTTCCAGGTTCTTTTATGTTGGTTGCGCAAAATGGTGTGCTACAGTCTAGCCAGTGGCTGGCATGGACTGTCAGCTTGCCCTGGAGGGGATAGTAAAAGTGGAAAGAAATTTGAACATGATGGAACTGGTTCTTGTGGTTTGAAGAAGGACAGAGTTGAGTCCTTGGATGGTGTGCTGCTCTCTGGATGGTACCTGACAGGATTGATTCAGACTTCTAGGCTCTTTGCCTCTCCCAAAAATAGGCCATTATTCTCTTTCTTAACTTTTTTGTTATTAGCATTGAAATGATGAAATAAGAATCAATTTCCTGATAACCTTTTGATTTTTCACACTTTTTTTTTTTCAAAAACAGTTAAATAGAGGATACAAATGTGTTGATTGGTTTCTCCATCTTGTGAACTCACAAATTCTGGGTAATCAGCAATCATTTCCATGCCCATTGCATCCCTCAGTGCCACTACTCACCAAATGGAAGTAGGCAGATTCTGGGTCAGGTAGATGAGCCTGTAGCTGAGGTCAGGTATTTTCTTGATTGTTTCTCTGAATCAGACACCACAGTGCATGACTTATAGGGGCAGACAGTACCATATACCACAATACCTAACACCCCCCCCCCACCCCCAGGAATGCACATAGGGGGCTGGAACCCATGGGGCAGCTATCACTAATCCAGGTGGCCAAACTGGGCAGGGGATACCCCTGTCCAGCCTTGCCTCCTCACCCCTTCTTGTGGAATCCACACAAGCTGCAAAGCCACTTGCCCTGCCACTGCCACCTCCCCTAGACACGGGGACCCAGACCTCCCCACCTTTGGAGTTCAGATCAAAGTTATTTAAAGATAACTGTACACTCAGTTATTCAAAGATCTGGCTTCTCTATAGTTGGCAATCTCTTCAATCAGTATCTGATCATTCCTACTGGTAATTGTGTGTGTGTGTGTGTGTGTATTTCACATGGATAGGTATGAATAAATATTTGCAAATATTGCCCTTTTCATTACAAAAATGTTCTTGCTTTAATAATAATAAAAAAAACAAAACAAAAAAAAAAACACACACTTGCTGAGGGTTTATTTCTTTCTCTTCCCATTTTAGGTGACTCATGTTTGTTTCCAAAGGGGAGCCGGGAAGTGGGGAGGAGGAGACAAAGAAGGGGAGCAGTTTAGTCAAGGAACTAGTATGGAAGAACCATGGTCATAGACAGCAAGTGGGATTAACTTTGGTGGGGAGTGGGTGGGTGGGGAAGGGGACAGAGGGGAGTAAAAAGGGGATGGATGTTATACAACAATAAAATTAAATTAAAATAAAGCAACTGATAGCAGGAGAACACAAGGGAAAAAAGAAAAGAAAACAACATTTAAATACAATCATCACCATATTACTGGTGGTCTGGTCATAACAACCTAACTTACTAATCATTGCATCTTCTTCTCTAGTCACTTATGCAAATCTGCCCACAACAACTATTGATACCATGAAGCCTGTATGAGACCTGTAGGAGACCTTCAGATACCAGTTAAGAAGTCAAAATTCTCCAGGGAAGCACAAAACCAAGAAGAGCAGCATTGAAACAAGATAAGCTATTGCATTTTATTTGTGATAGGACGTCTTCTAATTTGGCACAGATTGGTTAATGATAGGAAGAGACTACCCCACTTACAACTTCTCTCTCAGGAGTTAGATAGAAGAGTAGAATATAGATATTAAAAAATGGCTTTTGCCCTGGCTGGTGGCACAGTGGATAAGGTGCCATCCTGTGAACCCAAAGATCGCTGGTTCAATTCCTAGCCAGGGCATATAACCAGGTTGCAGGCCAGGTCTCCAGTCAGGTCCTTAGCTGGAGGCAGGTGAAAAGCAACCATACATTGATGTCTCTCTCCCTCTCTGTCTCTCTGCCTCTCTCCCTTCCCCTCTCTCTAAAAAAAATAATAAACTATTTTTTAAAAAGTGGCTTTGGTGGGAACTATTCAAGGTACTGGTTTATCTCACCTGATTCAGAGCACTGACAGGTAATTGATGACTTTGGATACCTAAAGACCACTTGGAATAAAGGCAAATTCTGGTACCTTTTCATAGCACAAAAGATCTGGTAGTACTACAGATAGACACAATAAAGAAGAAGTTATGAACTCTTGAAAAATAAAAAAACAAATCCTTCTTTTTAAATTTTTGTATTGTTGTATTACAATTATTTTATTTTCCCCCATTGCTCTCCCCTGCCCCAATCCTCTCCCATCCTCCCCATCCCCTCTCCTGAAATCTCCCCAACATTGTCCATGTCCATGGGTCCTTCACACTAGCTCCTTGACTAAACCCTCCCCCTACTTTACCTTTCTCCCTCTCCCCGCTAGTCACCATAATTATGCTCCTTTTAAAAAAATTATTGTATTACAATTGTTTCACTTTTCTTTGGGAAATTAAATGCTTAAGCCCAGAGAAAATGCATCACCAGAAAACATTAGAGAGGCTCCCAGAAACTCTAGTGGGGCTGCTTGTTGAAGGTTCTCCTATTTTCCAACCCAGTCTATAAAAACTGGAAGAGGTAGTTCTTCTTAAAAATTTCCAAGTTCTATGAAAACATAGTGAGGCACACAAAGAAACAAATAAACATGGCCCAATCTGAGGAACAAATAAATCCTCTGACACCAGCCTTAGAGAAATACAAATATTTGGATTATCTGACAACTTAAAATAAACTGTCTTAAAGAGGCCCAAATGAGCTAAAAGAGAACATGTATAAAAACTAAGTGAAATTGGAAAAATGATGCATGAATATAATGTGAAGGTCAACAGACAGAATTATTTTTTAAAAATTCTGAAGCCAAAGACTATATAATAACTGAATTGAAAAATAAATTACTAGGTGGCAGTCTTGGTAAAACAGAAGACCAAAATCATCAACATCAACATTATCTTTTTAAAAAAAGTATTGAGTCAAAGGGGCAAATAAAAAAGAATGAAGAAAAATTAAGAAAACCTAAGGCATTTATGGAAAAACATCAAGCAGACAAATATATGCATTATGAGAACCCTAGGAGGAGAAGAGAGAGAGCAAATATCAAAGTTTATTTGAAGAAGTATGGCAACCAATCTTCCCTTATCTGAAGAAGGAAATGGACCTCCAAATATAAAAATTTCAGCGGACTCTAACTAGGATAAGTCAAATGAAACCCATACCAAGGCACATTACGATCGCTTAGTCAAAAGGCAGAAAAGCTTGGAAACAACATAAAATTGACTCATCGTGTTCAAGGTGGTCCCATAAGATATTATTGGCCTTTTCAGCAGAAACCTTACAGGCAAAAAAGTGGTGAAATAAGATATTTAAAACAAAGAAAAAAACATTTTCCAAACAAAAATATTATATCTGTCAAAACTGTTCTTGATAAATTAAGGCAAAATAAAGGCTTTTCCAAATAAATCAAAGGTGAGGGTGTTTGTCACAGTTCAACATGTTAAAGAGTGTTTTCTAGATTGAAATGAAGGCACAATATACAAAAACATGAAAGCATATAAAAATATAAACCTCTGTGGTTAAGGTAAATGTATATACAAATATAAAATCCTGTAGTTATCAAATGGTAGTATATAAATCACTTTTCTGATAAAATATAAAAGCATAAAAATAACTAACTGTACATTATGTTAATATATACACAATGTAAGATGTAATACACAACATTGGTAACATCAAGGGAGGGAATGTAAGAGAATAAAGTGTTTATATAATTAAAGTTAGTTGTTATCTATATAAAAGATTGTTTTAATACAAGATTTTTAATATTATTCATTTTTGCAATCACAAAGAAAATACCTATAGAAGATAAAATAAAATGAGGCCTGGGTGGTATGGCTCAGTTAATTAAACATCATCCTGAAAGACGAGGAGTCACTGGTTCAATTCTTGGTCATGGCATGTGGGGGGGTTGTAGGTTTGGTCCTTGGACCACAGTTTAGAGTGTCAGCCAATCACTGTTTCTCTCTCTCTGTTTCTCCCTTTCTTCTCTTCTAAATAAATAAATAAATAAGAGAAAGCCATAGCACTACAAAAAATTAGTAAAACACAAAGAAAACAGCAAGAAAGGAAAAATAACTGTAAGACATATATCAAAAATGAACAAAATGGCAATAGAAAGTACTTACCTTGTCATTAATTACTTTAAATGTAAATTAAACTTCTGAATCAAAAGATATAGACTAGCTCAATATACAAAAAAAATAACAAAACCACACATACAAAAAGAAAAAAAAAAACAAGATTCAACTCTATACTGTAAAACGTTTACTTTCTTTTTTATTGACTTTATTATACTTTCTTAACATCCCCATTTAATCCCCTTAAGCCCCTCACCACCACCAGCAATTCACTTTAAATATAAGGACATACAAAAGATGAAAATAAAAAGATGGGAAAATATATTCCATGAAATTTTACACAAAAGAAAGCAAAGATGGGCATATTTGTGTCAGACAAAATAGACTTTAAGTCAAAAATCTCACAAGAAACAAAGAAAGACATTATGTACAGTCATGAGCTGCATTAGGATGTTTGATCAATGATAAATTACATGTTCAATGGTAATATACTGTACATATAGCCTAGATAAGTAGTAGGCTGTACCACCGAGGCTTAAGTAAGTACACTCTATGATGTTCACACAAGGATAAATATGCCTAACGATGCATTTCTCAGAACATATCTTCATCATTGATTGGTGTGTGACTATGTTAACAAAAGTGGCATTTTGTCTGAAATATATAACAATTATAAATATATGCATCTAACATTGGAAAACTCAAATATATGAAACAAATATTGACATAATCAAAAGGAAAGAAAGAAAATATCACTGCGATAGTGAGAGATTTCAATAATGGATAGAAGAACCAGAGAAAAGATCAATAAGGAAACAGAGGTCTTGAACAATGCTATAGACCAATTGAACCTAACACACATGCAGAAAACTTCACCCACCAACTATAATACACATTCTTTTCAATCCCAGGCAGAATATTCTTCAGGATAGATAACAAGTTAGGGTCCCCAAAAAATCTAGATATATATAAAAAGATTAAGTCATGTCAAATATCTTTTCCAACCATAATCAAATGAAAATAAAAATCAATTGCAAAAGAAAAAAAATTAAAAATTTAAAAATATGTGAAAATTAACACACTCTTAAACAATAAATGGGTCAAAGGAGAAATCACAAGGAAAATTGTAAAATGACAAGACAAAGGGAAGTGAAAATACAACATACTAAAATTTATCAGATGCAGCATAAGGTCTACTAAAAGTGAAGGTGATAGCTGTAATACCTACATGAGGCTATAGCTGCAAATAAGATGGACATATTTATTGTCCTCAGTAGAATTTAAGGGTCTAGTGAATAAGAATAATGGATTTAAAAATATAACTTCAATAAGCCTTATGGCAGAGGATATAAGGCATGATGCTGTAAAAATATGGGCTCTAAAATAGGGTGATAGTAGGAAGGGTGAAAAAATTGGGATATAATTTGTTGATTAAAGAATAGAAAAATTACTACTACTTGAATGCAGAAATGAAGGTGAAAGAAAAGTCCAAGGTGAATCTAAAGCCTTTGTTTGAAATGCCAAGCAGATGATGGTGCTGGTTACAGGTAGGGTAAGTTGAGGGAAAATAATGAGTTTAGCCTTGGGCATGTTCAGTTCAAGGTGGGTGAAGATGTCTGGTAGGAAGCTAAAGAGAGATGTTGGGAACTCTGAAATGTGGTCTAGAAGAGAATTTGATGAAGGAAATGGTAGTATATCAATGAAAATTTAAGCCACGGGAATGGATGAGACAGTTCAGAGACAGCATATATGAGTAAAGCCTAGAATCAGTCTCTGAGAAATCTCAATTGTCTTCTCATGAATCAGTAGTTAACACCAAGGGAGAAGGCCTTCAAAGGATGCATTTGCTTTGGAAACAACATTCACTACGAGCAAGGGAGTATTATTGCTGGGGAGCTTTATATTACAGTCATTTCCAGAATGGGTTTCTGAGGAAAGGTGGAAGTATTTAAGTAGTCACTTATCAATTCTAATGAGTATTTCTCTAAATATACTGGGTATTCTTCACTGACAATTTCTTCCATAGGCTGGCTAATAATCTACTACAAAATATGATTTTTTGGAAATTAAGGAATTTGCTGATGTCCTAAAACTCATCTCTTCAATGGGTATGTCTTGGTAGCTCCAGAACTGACCACCAATCCATAACAATGATTTCCAACATAGAGCTGGCGAAGCTCAGACATGACTAAGCTGTGGGAAAGAAATATGAATAAAGGAGGCATCTACACTGGGAACCCAGTCTTGCAAAGATTTATTGCAGAAACAAGTAGTTAAATGATCTTCCTGCACAAATATTACTTGCTGATTGGCTGCTGTTGTCCAATAGGAATTGCAAAGATCTTCAATACTTTTTAAAAATTTTATTGTTGTTGTATTACATCCATCCCCTTTTTGCTCCCCTCTGTCCCCCTCCCCACCCACCCATTCCCCCCAAAGTCAATCCCACCTGTTGTCCATGTCCATGGTTCCTTTATACTAGGTTCTTGTCTAAACTACTCCCCTTCTTTGCCTCTGCCTCCCCCCTCCCGCCAACCCCTTTCCCCCTGACCACTGAAGGCCTTTTCACTGTATTCACATATTTGGTTCTGTTTTGTTTATTGTTAGTTTTGTTCATTATTGTCCTGTAATAGGTGAGGTCATATGATATTTTTTTGACTCTAAAGGTTTCACCGATGATGGGGTATTCTAACATCACTGTAATCCTCACATAAATTACATAACCTGGCATGTTTGTACTATCTTGATTTGGATATTTGTAATTTTTGTACTGTACATAAAATTAAGAAAAAAATATTTGTCACATGTACTGTGTGGGTTATAATTCTTATCCCCTGGACTGTTTATTTTTGCTCAAAATTATGATTCTGTGTCTCTATATACAACAACAACAACAAAAAAATAAAATGGCTATATTTGCATGCAAAATTTATTGCTTTTTCACTCAATGCTAAATACTAGGATTAGCCCTTTACAAGCTCATTTAGTTCTCTCAGGGGCTTTGGTGTGGATGGTGCTATTAATTCCACTTCATGAATGAGGAAACTGAGCCTGAGAAAGGTTAAGTAACTTTTCAAATGTTCATATAGCTTATGACAGGCCTGTCCTGACCTCAAAACTATCCTCTTGAATACTGAGCACAGTGGCAGACCATACCCAAAATATGACTTCTCCGGCAAAGTATATTTTCTTCAAAGACATTGTCTGATTACATATGGAAATGAACCCTGCCCTCAATCTCTGGCATCTCATAGACAAATATAAATGGTTGGTGGCATGTGTACCTTAGGTGGAGAAAAGCATTGAAAACCTTCACCTACTGTATTTGGTATTAATCCACAATGATTTTCCCCCCAAATGATCACTGACAAACTCAAAAAGGAAAATAGCCATGTTAAGTTTTATTTCAGCTTTATAAAAAGCTCATTAAAATTACACAAACATGAAATATTCAGTAAATATTTTGGTTTTAGTTCCTGGCACCCAATCCCTTGCCAAAAACTATGCCAAAGACTTTAGGAATTAGCATAAGCCAGCACAGTAGAAACCCTCTCAAGACTTCTCAAAGGTACTATTTCATTATCTATTACTCTGTATACAAGGAAAATGCAGCTTAGGCAAAATGAAATCCTGCCCTGAAGGGCACAGATACATGATATGTCATAATGCTATGATGAGTCTTCAAATCTTCACTTCTTAGGCAGCAAGCCACATCTTGTTATATTCTGTGTATTTAGTCTTGATAGGCTGTATTTACTATCAGTACTTTCATGAACATTTTTTTTAAGGGAGCTAGGTATCTGACAATGGAATATTTGTGGGTTTTATCTAGTGTTCTTTGAGCAAGGAAGCTTTGTTTATTATATTGGCTAGCTGTCATAGATCTGGCACTGAAAAAGTAGCAAAAAAATGACTATATTATAAAGATTCAATGCTATTGAAGATTCTGACTGAGGGTGTTATTTCTTTCCTATCACAGCAGAATCTGAAGTGAGTTGTATGTGTGTATACTGCCTTGGAAAGAAACAGAACAAGAATCAAAGGGAAGAGGAGAGACATTTAATTAATTATAATTATCCACAATTTCCATTGTTATTCATGAGTTATTATTGGTTGGGATGAAGAGGGAGAAAATAAGAAACAAGCATGTAGTAGAGTGATTTATTAAAACTAGATGGTGATTGGATACATTAGTCATTTGTGATAGAAGACTCTTTTTCTACCTCAATAACTATCAGTTTCTCCCTGTGAAATGGTTTTGGGAAGTGATGGTATCCTACCTAGTACAGATAGTCCACCAGAGATCCCATCTTCACTCTGTGGAGGGAGCAAAACATAAGAATGGACCAGCTCAGATACAAGTACCTGGAACTGGGTTCCTAGGAGGACTAGTGGTAGAAGGTAGCCCTCATGGGTCCACCCACAGACTGGCAAGTGAACAATACTGCACAACAAAGGAGTTGACCAGAAAACAGACTTCATGTGTAATTTAGTGCAAATGTAATTACTTAATGCACACTTAATTTTATACTTAGTTTGCTCCCTGACAATTCCACCATCACATTGTAATTTGTTGGTAGCAGTGAGAAAGGCATCATGTGTTAGACTGGTGGGGTCAGACCAAATCTGGTTCTTGGTACTTGAGTTTTGGCTGGAAAAGGATTCAGAGCCAAGACTCAAACTGGAAGAGAAAGTTTATGTAAAAGTCACAGAGGTAGAACTGCTGAACTGTAGAAGGAATGGGCTCAGGAAACAAGTTACAGAGGCAGAAAGAAGAGACCTTGGAACTTAGGAGAGAGAAGGATAAAGGTAATGCCCCTGGAAGAAAAGAGATGGGGAGGCATCATCATGCTTGGGGCGGGGAGGGTCTCTATCTTGAAGGTATTTATCTGCAGGTCTTAGGAGAGAGCACCAATAGAATATTCATCAGCTTTTTAAGTGTGTCCTTTCAAGGCTGTGAAGGGTTGTGATTTCCACAGATTTGTTGGTGCCAAAGCAGGAGTTCATTAGTCAATGCTGCTAAGGCTGAGGTCAATTAAAGCATCACTTATCTGGTTTTGCTGCTTTTCTGAGCCTGGAGCTGAAAGGTGACTGTGGCCTAGATATATTTGATGCAGGTCAAGAACCTCATTGCTCTGGGGGCTTAATGCCTAAGAACTACTCTCTGATCCCCTTGTTTTTCTCTCCTCTAAGGGGGTCCAACCCACATGATTAGCAACAGGTCAAGGGAGGAAAGCTAAGCAGAAGGTCCAAACCACATAACCAGTGATTTGAAAGGTCAGGGGGTCTAAACCTCATGACCAGTGAGTAATATGCTAGGGGAAGAATGGTTACCCTGGGGTCCTTGTTTTCTATTTTTCTCATTGCTGGGCACCTGAGCCTTTCTGCCCTGGTGACCTTCTTCATCTGGTTCATTGCCCTGTTCTACTTACATCTGCTTAACTGCCTACCACATTTTGAAAAGTACATTAATGGAAAGATGAAGCAAGAGCAAGCTGATAGTAGCAAAAGAGCTTGTGTCTTCTCTAGAGACAAGAGAACGGCGGACTAGGGCAACACAGGAATAAGGTCTGAGATAATAAGAAGCTTGTTCTAAACTGACAAGACAAAGAAAAATGAGGTACTGGGCTCCAGGTACAAGGACCAGTAGGACTTTAGGTTGAACTGTTGTACCTTACCTTAGTAATGATGTGACCCCATCTTCAATGGAAATTCAGAGTCTTCTTCATAGAGATGCTTAATAAACTTCTGGCAGGCCTGGCATCCTTTCCCAATAATAAGGCCAGTCAAGACTGGAGCCTTAACCATGACTGTGTCATTTTCATCTCTCACTTTGCACATCTCCTAATTTCTTTGTCCTTTAACAGATTAGCCAGCAAGGCACTTATTGTATCCTGGCCCACTGAGTGTATAAATGAACTTCTCTTCTGAATCAAGACATTGTTGAAACACAACGACTCCTTAAGTAAGGAAAACAGCCCAATTTCCCTCTCAATTCACAGACAAAGGAAGCAATCATTTTAGTCTTTTCCAACCAAACTTTTCTCTCCATGGGGTTCGGTATTCTTGAAGAATGATCTAATGCCTTTGAATCTTGAGGCAACTACTATATAAACCTTTCTCATTCTAGCATTACCTAAATATAGTCATTGAGTAACCTCAGAGAGTTGTTTCCATGATTTTTCTGTTAGCTTCCTGAAAGTCAGAGGCCATTCTGATTCAAAACACTCCAATTTCTTAATTTGTGAAGAGAATGGCAGACTGTTTCTTTTGGAAGCAATAGCTGCTGATACCCATCTTGTGCCCATTATCATCCTCAGATAAGACTAGCAAAATAACAAGATACCAATAGAATCCGAGATTCTCTTTGCTTTTACCTTTTATTTTAAAAATACAGTGAAAGACTGGTTGAGCTCCTTCCCTTCCTCCTCCTAGTCCCTTTCCACATAAACCTTTTAGGTTAAGGTTACTTATATAAGTCTTCACCAAGCCTAATGTAGAGGGCAGCCCTTTGCCAAACTATGTCTTCAGCATGAACTCTCATACTAGAAAGACTCACCAGCCATGGCTCCCAATGCTTGCCATGCGTGTGCAGTTAAACAGCAAGCACTTTGGCCCTATTTTTTTATGTAAGATATATAGGTGAGCAGAGATTGAGAAATCATGATTCTACTTACCTATGATGTTCATATTATTATTTCATTAAATATTTTGTTGTTAGGAAATAATGACTCAAAATAAACAATAAATGATAATAATTACTGTCATTTCTTGAAATGTTAATGAGCACTTGGATTGCTTCTATCTTTTGGCTATTGTGAACAATGCTGCTGCAAACATGAATGAACAAACATTTTCTTAAGACTCTGCTTTAATTTTAAGGATGCATATACCCAGAAGTGAACTTGCTGATCATAGGGTAATTCTATTTTCATTAATTTTTGACAAATAATTACAATCTTTATTATAGCTGCTACACTATTTTACATTCCCTCCAACAGTGCACAATAATTCTTATTTTTCCACCTTGTGGGTTTTTGTAAGTTTGCTTGTTTTAATAGTACCCATCCTCTTCTGTATTAGGTGAACTGGAACTTCTTGACTCCTTTCCATTGTAGTTCACCCAAGCTGTGGGCCACATCCAACCACAGGGATGGTTCTTGTCCTTGTGAAGCAGTTTTGCTTTTAGAAATAAAAGTGTTTATTTGTTTTAATGTAAGACTCTCTTCAGATGGTCCAGTTTTAAAGTACACTATGTGGCAGAGGCTGAGACTGTAAATTCTGGAGCCAGAATAGTTGAATTAATATTTTAATTGCTGATCTTAGGCAAGGAACTTGACTATGCCTACATCTCCCCATGGCCAAATGGGTTAAACGATTATTCCTACATTGTACTGTTATTATATTAAGTGAATAGTTAACATCATTAAAATAGTACCTAGCATAGAGAAAGCACTTAATTATTATTATTGTGTTTATCCACACAACAACCCTTATTTATGTCATCAATTAATTCCAAATAATTATTCAACATAAATGTTTACTGAGGACTAATTTCATGTGCCAAACACTATTACAGATATTGGGAATATAGTGATAATGTAAACAGACAAAAATTTTCCCCTTAATGGAATTTACATTATAATGAAAGAGATACAAATACGTATTAAATGTATTCAAAATACCTTTTGTTAGGGATAATGTATACAGGAAGAAGAAAATAAATATGGGGTAAAATTGGGGGTGAGAGGCATTCAATTATAGATTGAAGGTCCAGTCAAGGCCAGAATAAGACCTTCACTGGTAATTTATCGTAGAGGTTTAATTAAATATCCCAGAAGTAAACTCCATGTGGCCAACATATTTGTTGAAAGCTGGAATAAAATTTAGACACAGAATTCAGACATTAATCTTTTATACTTCATAAATATTTCAGAATTAAAAGAAAATTCTGATTTAAAGAATAAAATTTTTTTTTACTAATAACTTATATGTTTGAAATAATTTGGTATGTACTTAAGTCTGGGCCAGTTGCCACAGTTTAACCGATCATGAGCCAAGGAATGTTCCAACTGACTGAAGCTAGTGGGAACGGGGCAGGGTGTACCCACCTGGTAAGGCTGGTCTCTAAAAGGTGAGTGCACTGCAGACCAACTCATTTTTGCCGAAAAAAATGAGGATCTGGTTTATCTTATACATGTGTGCACTGTATCTCTCATTAGAAAAGTTCTTTTCAATTGTGTTATTATTGTTTTAAAACACTGTGCAGATTAAACAAAACCTGCCTTTGGATCACATTTGAATTACAGGTTACATAATTGTCTTCTATGCTCTTGGTAAATTATTGCATTCATAGTCCTGGAAATAGGACCCTCTGACTTGGCAATGTGTAATATAAAATGTTGTACATTTCAACCTATGGTTTTCTTAAAGTCTATTTTTTTCAACTTTCCCTTCATTTCCCCAACCACAAATCTTGAAGCAGGCTCTATGTCCTGTTGCCAGGAGGAATAATCATAGCACAGCAAAAAAATAGAAAGTCACTGGGATCTGAGAAAGCAACATACAAGATGCCCAAACAAAAAATGGGAATGTTACCGTGAAAAATGCAGGGAACATTGTCCTCAAAATAATGTTATTTTTCTGTCATGGACCGGGTGAACTTAGAGATGCTTGAGTTTGCCAGCTAGTTAAGGATCCTAATGTGAAGTCCTTACCACAGCCAATGGCAAAATGGTCCTTCTGGGAAATAATACTAAAGACACAGGATCTTTGCTTTTCAGTTTTCTGAAAGCCCAGTAGAGAATAACTAGATATAAAAGTCCATTGCTGGCTTTAGAAATGAAAATGTCCGGCCCTGGCTGGTAGCACAGTGGATAAGCTGCCAGCCTGCGAACCCACAGGTTGCAGGTTCGATTCCCCAGCCAGGGCACATAACCAGGTTGCAAACCAGGTCTCCAGTCAGGTCTGTGGCTGGAGGCAGGTGAAACGCAACCATACATTGATGTCTCTCTGCCTCTCTCCCTTCCCCTCTTTCTAAAAATAATGGAATAAAATAAAAAAAAAAA
The DNA here is from genome assembly GCA_004026585.1 of Noctilio leporinus. Lineage (NCBI taxonomy): Eukaryota > Metazoa > Chordata > Mammalia > Chiroptera > Noctilionidae > Noctilio > Noctilio leporinus. Next base: position 66,284 of record PVIW01004098.1, on the reverse strand, counting down.
AAAAGAAAGAAATGAAAATGAAAATGTCAATGATTATTATGTTTAAATGAAAAGATAGGATTTTCTATTTCTCATCTTTCTGGAGACCACTCATGCATACATAAATCTGATAAGACTCCAAGAAGAGGATGAGGCTTTTATAATAGCTAAAATTGGAATTATTTAACATTCTGTTGGATAGAGACTCAGAATATAATTTGAACTCAGATATAATGATCATAAATGATGGACTAAATGTTAAGCCATGTTTCATTGTTTCTTCTCTCTCTCTCTTCTTCTCTCCCTCCCTTCCTCCATTCTTCTCTCTCTAATAACAATAAACATATCCTCAGGTGAGGATTTTTTTTAAGTGTCTCTCAATTTTAAGACAAAATATATCTCTGTTTTACAAAGAAGAATACCAAGTATTAGAGGTTCAGAGACTTGTCCAGCACAAGGCCCCCTCACTCAACACTAGGCTCTGTTTGAAGTGCTGCTTGCTTTCCATCCAGCACTATGGTAGGAAATTAGAGAAGATAATCAGATAAGACAGGACTCAGACCCTATCCTTAAGGAGTTTGAAATAATTTGAGGGGGATAAGGCATAAGCATAAGAAAGGATTGCACAATACAGGAGAACACAGGCTAAAAGTGCTTTATCAGAAAAGGGGAAATTAAGGCCCTGGCTGGTAGCACAGTGGTTAAGGCGCCGGCCTGCGAACCCAAAGGTCGCAGGTTCGATTCCCCAGCCAGGGCACATAACCAGGTTGCAAACCAGGTCTCCAGTCAGGTCCGTGGCTGGAGGCAGGTGAAAGGCAACCATACATTGATGTTTCTCTTCCTCTCTGCCTCTCTCCCTTCCCCTCTCTCTGAAAATAATAAATAAAACCTTTAAAAAAAAAAAAAAGACAAATAACATTTAAAAAAAAAGAAAAGGGGAAATTAAATATTCTGGAGCAGACAGGAAGATTTCACACAGGTAGTAGGACATGCTCCTGGAATCTATAGAGTGAAAATTTTTGTCAGAGCTGGGAGGAGAGAGAAGGGTTAATCATTTATTTATATCTTAATTTTTTCCTAAGTACTGTAACAGGTTGTTTAACTTGCGTAACAACAGTGAGAAAATGGCATTTGTACCTTTGCCAATGAGGAAATTGAGCCTTTCAGAAAATAAGCCTCTTTCCCAAAATCACAGAGCCAGTAAATGTGACTTTAGGCAGATGTGATATATATAACTCTGTTGGAAGTCACTGTTTGGACACCCACTTCTGTAATTAGGAATGAAAGGATTCTTTAGGACTTTTCATATACCACATAATCCAGATGTTACTACTTCACATTCTATGAGGAATTGCACCCAGGAGCTGGGTCTGAATGGTTGGGGCGTTGAAGCCAGCGGATGGAGGAGTGCTTGGGATTTTGGGTAGAAGGAAGGGTGCAGAGTCTGAAGCAGCGAGTTTACCTGGATTGGCACCCAGCCAGTAGGCATGGGGCCTTTCAGAGAACAGCTCCTAGAGCGGGATTGCTGGAGTATGCCAAAGGCAAAAACCTAGCAACTCACTTTCTCTAAGCCAAAACCTTTGAGAGGTAGTGTGAATCTGAATGATCATGAATCTGATGTGTTACTTGGCTATTGGCAGAAATGTAAACAAACACACTCCGAAGGAAAGTTTCCATAGGTCCATTGAAATATCAAGAAATATAACCATATTAAATAAGAATTAAATATATGAATAGGCATTAAAAATATACTAGAAAGCAACCCCTATGAGTAGATGTCAGCAGAAACAAGAAACCAGAAATTTAGAGGCATAAGGATTCTCAGATTTTGAGCTAATCAAATAAAAAAAATACACATGGTCTATGTGGGAAATGCTCAAATGAACCCATGAAGATATGCATAACTACTATGAAGTAATCAAGAACATACAGATGGTCTGTAGACATGAAAAATGCTCATTATCACTAGCCATCAGAGAGATGCAAATTAAAACCACAATGAGACCCCACATTACCTGTCAGATTAGCCATCATTATCAAATCTATGAACAAGTGCTGGCAAGGATGTGGAGAAAAAGGAACCCTCGTGCACTGTTGGTGATTCCCACCAACAAACTAGTGTAGCCACTGAGGAAAACAGTATGACATTTTCTCAAAAAACTAAAAATGGGATTGACTTTTGACCCAGTAATTCCCCTGCTGAGAATATACCTAAAGGATCTTGAAATACCAGTTCAAGAACATATGCACCCCTATGTTCATAGTAGCATGATTTAGCCCTGGCTGGTGGCACAGTGGATAAGGCACCAGCCTGCGAACCCAAAGGTCGCAGGTTCGATTCCCCAGCCAGGGCACATAACCAGGTTGCAAACCAGGTCTCCAGTCAGGTCTGTGGCTGGAAGCAGGTGAAATGCAACCATACATTGATAAAAACAAACAAACAACCCAAAACCAAAAAACATAGTAGCATGATTTATAATAGCCAAGATTTGGAAACAGCCTAAGTGCCCATCAGATGACTAAATAAAAAAGCTGTGGTACATCTATCTACACAATGGAATAGTATGCAGCTGAAAGAATTCCTACTTTTTGCAAAAGCATGGTTAGAACAGAAGGCTATTGTACTAAGTGAAATAAGCCAGTCAGGGAAAGATAAATACCATATGATCTCACTTATAGGCGGAATCTATTGAACAATATAAACTAATGAGTAAAATATAACCAGAGGCATAGAATCATGGAACAGTCTGATTGCTATTAGAGGGGAGGGGGTAGGCGGGAACTGACTGAAAGAAGGTGAAGAGATTAGTCTAAGTGCATATTTGAAGGACCCATGGACATAGACAAAAGTGAGGGGGCTGATTATGGAAGGGAGGAGGTTAAAGTGGAGAGGGGAGTAAAGGGGGAAAGTGTGGGACAACTAATAGCATAAATAATAAAATATTTAAAAATAAAAATATTTTTAAATTAAACTTTTGCAAATATAAACTATAATTATTGAAATTAAAAACTCAAAGGACAGGTTAAATACACCCAGAGTTAATGAGGGAATTGGTTTGCTGAAAGATAAATATGATAATCTCTCCAGAGCATAGCAAAGAGAGATGAGAAAATAGAAAATATCAGAAAGAGTAAAAGATAAATAGATTAGAATGAAAAAGTCTAAGATATTAGCAATATTAGTTTTCTATTAATGTTGTAACAAATTACCACAAAGAGTGTTTTAAAACAATATAAAAGCCCTGGCTGATGGCTCAGTGGGTAGGCACTGGCCTGCAAATGCAAAGGTTGCTGGTTTGATTCCCAATCAGTGCACATAACCAGGTTCCAAGCCAGGTCTCCAGCCAGGTCTCCAGCCAGGTCCATAGCTGGAGTCAGGTGAAAGGTAGACATACATTGATCTTTCTGTCCCTTTCTTCCTCCCTCCCTGCCCTTCTCTCTAAATATAATAAATAAAATCTTTTTTTTAAGTTCAAATTTATTATCTCACAGAGGGTCATTTAAAGTGACCAACTGAGCAGTGTCTGGAGAGAAAACAGAAGAAGCCACTTCATCACTACTTGACTGGTATGGAATGTGAAGGAGTTGTGAGAGGGCTGACTGAGCTCCCACAGGTGGCTGCTGAAATGTCAGGAGAATATTTCAGTGGCCAGAGGCATTCCCATGAGAAGTGCAAGGCTTAAACCTTTAGCTGGGCTCTGCAGTCTACTGTACCAGAGCCAGAAAGGCATCCAAATAACGTGCAGGTGTGCAAATAGGCAGGTTTTTCTGCCTTCCCAGGGACAGATAAAGGCTGAAGACATGGAGGGCCTTTTAAAGGACCAATGTACAAAATAATCTTTGTAGCCACTTACCCTCTAGAAAGAGCAGGCAGAGGGGACTACCGATGCTGGAGGAGATTTTGGGGATGGAGGATGAGCCAATGGGGTTCCTGTGCTGAGTCATTCCCCATACTGCAGGAGCTGTCTTGCCCAGGCAGAGTGGTCTTTTCCAAATGGCATCAGCCAGAGGAAAAGCAATAGCCCCACCCACAGGAATTACTCTGCTCCACCCTGTGGTACTTAAGTCTGACTACTGATTACAAATCAACTAGATTAACAACTGAAGGAGACAGCCACAGGGATCTACAGTCTGTAGATCCTTGGTAATTTAGAACAGGCTACCTAGGCCCAGGTAGGGACACAATCTGACATCATTAAGGGAAGATCTAGAAAGCAAAAACAGTGATAAGATTAGCTTCTACTAAAATGAATTCCACCATGGTCTCAAATATTTGCATTATTTTCTCTTCTGTATAGCTTTTTAATATCCATTTATCCTTCAAGTTTGTGCCTATTATGTCACTAGTTTTTATATTACAGTTTATTTCTAATATTATATTTTGCTCCTTAAGCCATTTTATCTTCTTTCCTCTCCTCATTTTCATTTTAAATTTTATTTACTCTCTTGTTATGAATTGTTTCTATCCTGCACTCTTAATAATTCTCCCCAATCCAGCCTCTCAAAATCAATTTTCTTGTCATTAGTCATTTCACATTTCTTCTTCTTGTTCTTAAAATACCCTTATTCCCTTCCAAATTTTATTGATTTTTGTTCATTGGTTGTGCATATTGTGGTCACTGTTGCATTTCCTTAATATTATTTCTAGATCTTCACTATTTCTGTATCTCAAATTTTACTGTTCCCCTCTCCTACTCCATTTTGTCTTTCTTCTACATTTTTCTTTTATTTGTTTGTTTAAGTTTTAATTTTTCCCAGTCTTAGCCTGATTTTCATTCATCACTATTATTATTCCTTTTCCCTCTATCATTGCAAAATCACTTCTCTTTCCCTTCACATCTAACTTTTCTTTCTTTCTCTTTTCCCTCTTATTATGTATGAACTTTAATTACTATAGGTGAGATGGGAGCATGAAGTACAAAAGAGAGAAAGAAATTAAGAGATGTCTAGAGGAAAGGGAAGTAATTTTGAGTTGATATAGGGTGGAGGATTATTAAGAGTGAGGCACTAGGTCTAGTCTAGAAAAAGGAAAGCCTTCCATTGGAGAAAATAACAAAAAAACAAAAAGAAAATAAAAGGCTGGTGAAAGGTATAACTGAAACAGAAAAGGGGGATGCTAACCTTTTGACATTTGAAATACCCAAATATTTTAGATTTATAACTAATTTTGTACATATGCCTCACCTACCTCCTATTCATCCTCAATGAGCACTCATTGCTCAAGGTGGAGAGATGACAAGTGTATTTTACAAGCAGAAAAAAGAATGGGTGGTACCTAATAGCACCAAAAAAAAATGGCTTTAAGAGGTTGGAGAGGAGAGGAATACTTAGAGTGAGGAATGGGAATGAGTCATAGCAGGAGAGAAAAGTACAGTTCAAAACAAAAGTAAGAAGATGAACTTAGATGGTTACATGAATTGAGAGGAGGGAGGAGTAAACTATGAGATTTCAGATATGCTATAATATAAAGACTATTAACTTAAATTAATTTTGAGGACTAGAAATGGCTATTAAACAGGTTATGGGGATTAATAATTCATGTAGATATTGGTATAACTCGAGTGCTTGAGGTTAGCGTAGATCCATTTCCTGAGTCTGCCTCTTTTCCTTGATCAAGTCTCTGCAGTCTACAGTCAGGATTAAGCCCCTTGGAGTCTGTCACAGTCATGGCTGGTTCTAAATGCCACATCCCTGGTAGGCTGACCCTCCAGCAGCCACACTTGGTTTTTGTACTGCCTGCTTCTCTTCCCTGGGGAAGGGCAGGGGGTCAGTCCCTTCCTTCACATGCTGGTTCTGCAAGGAGGGCAGCAGCTGTGGTTGGTTGTGCAGGCAGTGGTTTTCCTTCTGGTGCTAGTTCTGCAAGGTGGGCTCCAAGGGTGGCAGCACATGGCTGTTGGGCTGTGGCTTCCTCTTCCTAGCTGATTCCCTGAGGCAGACACTGTGGGAATAGGTGCAGTGATGCTGCGTGGGAGGGGGACTCCCTTCCCGCTCAGGTTCCAAGTTGACTGCTCTGAGGGTGGCAGCTGTAGCTCTCCACTTTTACACTGCCAGCTCCTGTGCATTCCTGCCTGGCTCTGTGGGTGGGGGATTCCCCCCCTCCGCACAGTTCCTCCCTTCCTCCCTGGTTCTGGCAGCCCAGTTCCAGCTCTCTCAGCCACCACCTCCACATTCCCACACAGTCCCTCCCTTGCATGAGCTCAACTCCTCAATCCTTCCAAGTTTGTGCTTACTTTTCACACTATTTGCTGCTCAATATCCAGTCAATGAGTGGCCTGAAGCTGCCCTTTCTGGGCAGAGCTGCCCCTGTGGCTGTGTTTAGATGATCTTAGCCTGCTGGCCCACTGGCTCTGAAAATATCTCACCCACTCACTTGCAAATCTCTGCAATCCCTGGACCATGCACCTCGGAATCCAGACACTTACCACACTAATTCTCAGGGGCTTGCACATGTCCCATGTTTCTTACCTGTCCTCCAGCTGCTTCAGCACTTGAGAAAGCCCTCAGTGCCATCTGGATATCCCCCTTGACCCTTTATTTAATATTCAGATGAGACCACAGCCCTGGGTAATATCTTGATTGTCTCATATTTCTTCAATTTCTATCACACATAAATGGTGAGATAATTTCTTGTTGTTTTAAGCTACTGAATTTTGGGGAAACTTGTTACATAGCAATTGATACTAATACATGGTGTAGTGGATGGCAGACAGAAATTTGCTTTTAGAAGCTTAGGTGCAATGTTAGATGGAACTTTCACAGCTAGTTGCTATGCTTAGAATCACACAGCCTCTGAAATAATTAGAAAAGCTACTGTCAGAGTCTGGAGGTTTGTAAACATGACTTTTTCATCTATAGATATTCTTCTCTCAAATCTATTCTCTACCTACAAATCACAGGAAACAATGATTTAATCATGAACAAAATCACCCACACATCCTTTCTTAATAATTGTGTCATTTCTTTTTTCACCAACCATATACACCTTACATTTGTCTGTTTTTCTACCTCTTATGACTGTCTGTCTTAAACACACACACACACACACACACACACACACACACATCATTAAAATCACCTTAATTTTTTTCTGTAAACATCTACTAGCCAAGTGCTGGAAATAGCCTTAAGTGCCCATCAGTGAATGAGTGGATCAAAAAACTGGTGCATTTACACAATGGAATACTACACAGCAGAAAGAAAGAAGGAACTCCTACCTTTTGCAATAGCATGATTAGAACTGAAGACTATAATGCCTAGCAAAATAAGCCAGGCAGCAAAATGCAAATACCGTAGGACAACACCTAATTCAGGAAACTAATGAACAAAAGAAACAGACAAAATGGGTATCAAGGAGTTCCAGCAAGATGGCAGAGGAGTAAGTGGAGCTACACCAATCTCCTCCCAAGCCACACCTGGAATTGCTTTTTTGGAGAAAAAGTCAGCTGTAATTACCAACAGAACACCAGCTGGAAAGAAGTCCTGACAACGGACAGAACAAAAGAGGATGCTTCATCACAACATGACTGGTAGGAATCATGGAAATGTGAGCGGGCTGGCTGTGCCCCCACTGGAGGCAGCAGCCGAAGGGATGGAGCCGGGGTATCCAAATGAGAAGGGTGGGTTCTGGCCCCCCAGCTGGGTGTCCCAGCCTCTAGCAACACAGCAGAGAGTAAAGCAGCATCCCGCTGGGAAGGGTGGGAAGCCATGTGAGTGTTTTACTAGCCTGAGAGAGCGCTGGAGACAGAGAACTATTAGGGTGACCACAGCGACAATACATTGGCACCCACCTGTCCTGGGCTCCAGCAGAGGGAGGGTAGAGAGAACTAGAGACACCTGGGGAGAGTTCGTGGCAGTGGCTTGGAGGAGGGAAGAGAGTCAGCTATGGGGATCCTGATGCTGACTCATCACCCACATCTCCGTTGGACTGCACTGCTCCAAGTGGCTTCTGTAGGATGGTCCTCACTCCCCCGCCCACTGGAATCAACCTACCCCACCCAGAGATGCCTGAGCCTGGCATATGACCACAATTCTTGGATTTACATCTAAATAAATCTCTCCTGCCCTGCCCTGCTCTGTCTGAGCATAGACACAATAGTTGGCACTTGAAGAGGTGTTTCTCACCCAGCAGCACCTGGGCCTCGTGGCTGATTACAACCTCTCTGACTTACAGTTGGGTCAGTCAGACAGTCCCGCACAGTGGCAAGTGAGCCTGGTGGCTGATTGTGAATTCACTGATTTGCAACTGAGTTGGTTTGTCCTGCCCAGTGGCCCCTGGGCCTGGTGGCTGATCACAAACTCATTGGAATACAATTGAATCTTTCAGTCTAACCCATTGGACCTTAGCCTGGCAGCTGATGACAGGTTCATTGGATTACAATAGAATCTTTCAGTCGAGTCCAGCACTACCTGAGCCTGGTGGCTAATTACAGATTCATTGGATTATAATGGAACCTTGCTGCCTAGCCCAGTGGCTCCTGAGCCCAGTGGCTGATCACAGATTCATTGGGTTACAATAGGATTTTACAGTCTAGGCCAGTGGCACCTAAGCCTGGTGGCTGATCACAGATTCATTGCTTTACATCCAAATCAATCCCACCAAGCAGCACCTGAGCTGGCGGCTGATCCAGTGGATTACAATTGAACCTCTCTTTCTAGCCCAGCAGAGCCTGAGTTTGGTAGCTGATTTATTCATTTACAATTGAATCCATCTATCCCTAAAAGCTGCAGCTGAGCCTGGTGGTGGATCACAGACCAATAAGATTACAACTAAATCAATCCTTCCAGCCTAGCAGTCCCTTAGCCTGGCAGCTGATCACAGTCTGATTGGATAACAATGAAACCTAAAAATGGGGAGAAGAAACAGTTCATCACTAAAAGGAAAGGTGGAATCCCCAGAAAGATCACTACATGAAACAGAAGCAAGTAAATTATCAGATACGGAATTCAAAATAATGATGATAGAGAAGCTCAATGAGCTCAGCCAGCTCAAAGAAAACTACAAACAACTCCAGGGGAACTAAAAACAACTCCAGGGAAGCTACAAGGAACTTACTGAGAACTACACCAGCATTTAAAAGGACATAAAAACTATCAAAGCCAGGAGGAAATGAAGAATACAATTTCTGAATTGATGAATACACTAGAAGGAATCAACAGCAGGCAAGAGGAAGCAGAGAATTGGATCAGTGAGCTGGAGAATAACGTAGAAAAATATTCTAAGACAGTACAACAGAATGAAAAAGACTGAGCAAGAATGAAGAAGTTTTAAGAGAGCTGCAGAACAACATGAAATGCAGTGATATCTGAATCACAGGGATACCAGAAGGAAAAGAGAAACAAGGAATGAAAAACCTGTTCAAAAAATTAATGAGAGAAAATTTCCCTAGCATGAGGAGTAAAAACATTACTCAAGTTCAGGAAGTATAGAGGGTCCCAATGAGGATGAATCCAAGAAGACCCACTCCAAGACACATCATAATTTAAATGGCAAAATTTAAAAATAAAGAGAGAACCCTAAAAGCATCAAGAAAGAAACAGCAAATAAAATATAAGGGGGATTCAATAAGGTGATCAAATGATTACTCAACAGAAACAATACAAGCCAGAAGGGAATGGCAAAAAAATATTCCAAGTAATGGGAAACAAAGGCCTTCAACCAAGAATACTCTACACAGCAAGGCTCCCATTCAAAATGGAAGGAGAAATAAGGAGTTTTCCAGACAAAAGAAGACTAAAAGAATACATCTCCACCAAACCAGCATTGCAAGAAATGCTAAAGGGTCTGCTTTAAAAAGATGAAGAAACAGAGAGAGACAGAGAGGAACACAGGTACAAAGGGGAAAAATAGCCACAAATAAGTATCAATCAATAATAACCTTAAATGTACACAGATTAAATGTGCCAATCAAAAGACATAGGGTAGCTGAATGGATAAGAAAACATGATCCACATATATGCTGTCTTCAAGAGATCCACCTCAGAACAAAAGAGTGAGAGTGAAGGGATGGAAATATATATATCAAGCAAATGGACATGAAAAAAAGGCTAGAGCAGCAATCCTTATTTCAGGCAAAATAGATTTTATGATGAAGACCATAAAAAGAGACAAAGAAGAATATTTCATAATACTTAAGGGAACAATCCATCAAGAAGAAATAACTCTGGTAAACATATATGCACCCAATGTGGGAGGTCCAAAATATATAAAGGAAATCTTAGAGGACTTCAAGAAGGATATACACAACAGCACACTAATAGTAGGTGATTTTAATACCCTATTATCAACAATGGACAGATCTCCCAAACAAACAAACAAACAAAAAACACCAAGAATATTGTGGAATTGAACAATACTGTAGAGGAAATGGACCTAACTGATATATACAGAAACTTTCACCCCAAAGAAGCAAAAAACTCCTTCTTTTCAAATACACATGGAACATTTTCAAAGATAGACCACATGGCAGGTCACAAACCAAGCCTCCACAAATACAGGAAAATTGAAATCATACCAAGAATCTTCTCAGATCACAATGGCTTGAAACGAGAAGCCAACCTCAAGGGAAAAAACAAAAAACACTCTAACTCATGGAGACTGAATAACATGCTTTTAAGTAAAGAATGGGTAAACAATGATACCAAAGATGAAATCAAAAGTTTCTGGAAACAAATGACAATGAATACACAACAGTACAAAACCTATGGGACACGGCAAAGGAAGTCCTCAGAGGGAAATTCACAGTAAATACAGGCCTACCTAAAAAGAATAGAAGAAGCTTATGCAAATTACCTAACCCTAAAACTGCAAGAGCTAGAGGAGCAACAACAAACAAAGCCCAGGTCAAGGAGAAGGAAGGAAATCATCAAGATCAAAGCAGAATTAAATAGCTTACAAACTACAATTCAAAGAATCAATAAGTCCAGGAGCTGGTTCTTTGAAAAAATAAACAAAATTGACAAGCCTTTGTCCAGACTCATCAAGAAAAAGAGAGAGAAGACCCAAATAAACAGAATCAGAAATGACAGAGGAGAAACCACAACTGATACATCAGAAATAAAAAGGATTGTAAGAAATTACTACATACAACTATATGACAGGAAATATGACAACTTGGATGCAATGGACAAATTTCTGGAAATGGATAATCTACCAAAACTGAATCCAGAAGAAGCAGAAAGCCTGAATAGACGAATAACAGCTAGTAGCTAGTGAAATTGAAGAAGTAATCAAAAATCTCCCAAAGCACAATTGCACCAGACCAGATGGCTACACAGATGAATTTTACCAAACATTTAGAGAACTAACTTCTATCCTTCTCAACCTATTTCAAAAAATCCAACAAGGGGGAAGACTCCCACACTCTTTCTATGAGTCCAATATTATCCTAATCCCAAAACCAGGTCAAGACACAATTAAGAAAGAAAACTATAGGCCAATATCTCTGATGAACATAGATGCTAAGATTCTCAACAAACCAGATCCAGAAGTACATTACAAAGATCATACACCATAATCAAATGGGTTTCATCTGGGGATGCAAGAATGGTACAACATTAGCAAATCAATAAATGTAATACACCACATCAACAAAATGAAAGACAAAAACCATATGATCATATAAATAGATGCTAAAAATGCATTCGATGAAGTACAGCAACCATTTATGATAAAAACACTCAGAAAAATGGGAATAGAGGGAGCATACCTCAACATAATAAAGGCCATATATGAGAAACCTGAAGCCAACATCATACTCAATGGGCAAAAAATAAAATCTTTCCCCCTAAGATCAGGAACAAGACAAAGCTGTCCACTTTCTCCACATCTGTTCAACATTGTTTTGGAAACTTTAGCCATAGCCATCAGAGAAGAAAAAGGAATCAAAGGTATCCAAATTGGAAAGGAGGAAGTCAAACTGTCATTATTTGCAGATGACATGATAATGTACATACAAAACCCGAATAGACTCCACCAAGAACTTACTTGACCTAATAAGCAAATTTAGCAAAATAGCTGCTGGATATAAAGTCAATATCCAGAAATCAAAAGCATTTTTGTATACCAATAATGAAACATCAGAAATAGAAGCTAGAAAACAAATCTCATTTACCATAGCAGCAAGATGGTACTTTATTTAATAAAGTGCTTAGGAATAAAATTAACCAAGGAGGTAAAAGATCTATACTCAGAAACCTACAGAACATTGAAGAAAGAAATTATGGAAGAACCAAATAAATGGAAGCATATATCATGTTCATGGATAGCAGGAATTAACATAATCAAAATGTCCATGCTACCCAAAGCAATCTATACATTCAATGAAATCCCAATTAAAATACCAATAAAACATTTCACAGGTATAGAAAAAGTACTTCAAAAATTTTTACAGAGCCAAAAATGCCCACAAATAGCCACAGTAATCTTGAGAAAGAAGAACAAGGTAAGAGGAATCACAATACTGGACATCAAACTATACTACAGACTACTGTAATCAAAACAGTCTGGTACTGGCATAAGAATAGACATATAGATCAATGGAACAGAATAGAGAGCCCAGAAGGGAACCCAGGACTCTATGGTCAACTAATATTCAACAAAGTGGGAAGGAACATAACGAATAAAAACAGTCACTTCAACAAGTGCTGTTAGGAGATCTGGACAGCAATGTGCAAAAAAATAAAACTAGACCACCAATTTACACCATACACCTGAATAAACTCAAGATGGATAAAGGACTTAAACATAAGCAGTGCCACCATAAAGGTTCTGGAGGAAAATAAAGGCAGTAAAATTTTAGATATCCTATGCAGAAATATGTTTACTGATAATTCTTCAAAGGCAAAGGAAATAAAAGAACAAATAAGCAAATGGGACTGTATCAAGTTGAAAAGTTTCTGTTCAGCTAAAGAAAACACCAGCAAAATTAAAAGGGAATCAACTGTATGGGAAAACATAGTTGCCAATGATACCCCAGACAAGGGTTTGATCTCCAAAATATGTAAAGAGCTAATGCGATTCAACACCAGGGAGACAGACAGCCCAATTAAAAAATGGGCAAAGGACCGCAACAGACAACTCTCTGAGAGGTCATAGAAAGGGCTTAAAGGCATATGAAAGAGTGCTCACCATTATTAGCCATCAGAGAGATGCAAATTAAAACCACAATATGATACCACCTCACACCTGTTGGAATAACCATCATCAACAAATCTACAAACAACAAGTGTTGAAGAGGATGTGGGGGAAAGGGCACCCTGGTGCACTGTTGGTGGGAATGCAGGCTGGTGTAGCCACTATGGAAAACAGTATGGAGTTTCCTTAAAAAACTAAAAATGGGACTGCCTTTTGGTCCAGCAATTCACTACTAGTGAATTCCTGAAGAACCCTGGAACACCAGTTCATAAGAACCTATATACCCCCATGTTCATATCAGAGCTATTTATAATAGCCATGTGCTGGAAACAGCCTAAGTGTCCATCAGTGAATGATTGGATCAAAAAACTTTGGTACGTTTACACAATGGAATACCACATAGCAGAAAGAAAGAAGGAACTCCTAACCTTTGCAAACATCATCAATAGAACTGGTGAGTATTATGCTTAAGGAAATAAGCCAGTCAGTGAAAGACAAATACCATATGGCACCCATTATAGGACAATAATGAACAAAACAAGCAAACAGCAAAACGGAACCAGATACATGGAAAGAGGGGTGGAGGGAGAGGAGATGAGGAGGCAAAGAAGGGGAACAGTTTAGTCAAGGAACTAGCATGGAAGAACCATGGTCATGGACAACAAGTGGGATTGACTTTGGAGGGGAGTAGGTGGGTGGGCAAGGGTACAGAGGGGAGGAAAAAAGGGATGAATGTAGTACAACAACAATACATTTAAATTTAAAACTTTTTAAAATTAATTAATTAAAAAAAGAAACAGACAAGCAGAATGAAACCAGAAAAAAAAAAAAAAAAAAGGATCAGAATGACTGTGACCAAAGAGGAGGGGAGAGCAGCGAGGAAGAGGAAAAGAAGGGGGAATGGGTTAGATTTAGATGAGGTACTAATGTGAAAAACCCATGGATATGGACAAGGAGAGGGGGATTGACTGGGGGAGAGGGGAGGGGACATACAGGACAACAGCGGGGAGAAATGAAAAAATTGTAATACAATAATAATAAATCAATAAAAAATAAATAAAGCTAGTGTCAATATAATGTTATAAGATAATATGAAGATCACAACCTTTATAACAAAACTAGCAAAAAACTAAAAGAAAAAAATTATATACTATGCTACTTACTGCTATAGATGTAAAAATCATAAAAAGATTTTTAGTAAACTAAATATGGACAAGTCTTCACAATATAATATTAATTAAAAGTATAAATATCAAAAAAAAATGTTTAAAAATTCCAAACAGAATGCTAATTTAGCTTTTACATGTGTAATTAGCATATAATTTGCATGCATGCAAATCAACCACATTGAAAACACAGGAACAAAATAGTGTACAGCAAAAAGGGATGGTCCCAAGGTCTATCACCCTCAATGCACAGGGACCAGGTCATTACAAAACACTATGTAAAGATAAACCTGCAAATTATTTTATACTTCCTACACTAAGAAAACACACAATTTTTATTCCATCACTTGGTCTGCATAAAGATAACGTTCAGTTTATCCATAAAAACTGGAGCTATTCTATGTAGTCTGTGCAGGGGAATGTAGTGTGGTTGCTAAATTTGGAATGCTCAGTAAATGTTTCAAGCCATGTCTACTCTCTGAGATACTATAAGGTTAAAAAGATAACAAAGTAACTAACAGAAGTGTAAAGTTTAGGGGAGGACATAAATGACTTCTATGCTAGCACATATTAAAAGAACTCCAGAGGTACCAAATTTGAACCATACGAAAACTATACTGGCATTAGCAGAAATCTAGTTTTATTCAATTAAATTTATTCAGCATTTTTTCTTCTCCTTTATTCTCCAGGTTACAAAAATAGGGATTCACTTATTTTTTTTCTCTTGTATTGAAATACAGATGATTTTAGAAGTCATGTTGGATGGGAAAGGTTCCTTCAGGAAGTATGTGGGTGAGGATTAGATTCCTGAGATTTCCTAGAAGAAAGAGAAATGAGAGTAAGTATGGCATAAATTGCCCAAGAATATTTCCTATAATGAGTAGTTTGAACATTACCATCTCTAAGATATGTCTTTATTAGTCCCAAACATATATCTATTAGTCAAAAAAATAATGCAAGGAGGAGTTTGTGGTAGTTTCCAAACCTAAGCTTGCCCTTATATAACTCTGAATTTGGAAGACCTATACATCTTTATAATAACATGAAGTTTATTTTGCTGCATTGATTGAATCTATGTTAAGATGACTGATGGAATAGATATGAAGGAGAATAATTTGGATAGGATACTAATTGCTGTAATAATTGAAACTTATTTATTATTTTTATATGTTATTTTAGGTGTACAATATGATGATTTGACATATGTATACATTGTGAAATAGCTACCACAATCAAGCTAATTAATACACCCATCACATCACATTGTAGCATTTTTTGTTTGTGGTGAGAACACTTAAGACCTACTCTTTAGCATATTTCAAGTGTACAGCACATTATTATTGACTATAGTCACCATGTTGAACATTGAATCTCCAGAACTTACTCATCTTATAAGTGGAATTACCATTCTACTCTGTATTTCCGTGGGTTTGACTCTTAGGTTCTCATAAAAGTGAGATCATGCAGTATGTATCCTTATATGTCTGCCTTATTTCACTTAGAATAATGTCCCCCTGGTTCACCAATGGCTTTGCAAATGACAAATTCTTCTTTTTTAAGGCAGAATGATATTCCATTTTATATGTGTGCCATATTTTCCTTATTCATTTCATCCATTATCAGACACTTAGGTAGTTTTTATATCTTGGATATTGTGAATAATGCCTCAAAAAACGCAAGAGGGCAGATACCTGTTTAACATAGTGACTTCATTTTCTTTGACTATAGACCCAGAAATGAGATTGCTAGATCACACGGTAGTTCCATTTTTAGTTGTTTTGGGTTTTGTTTTTGTTTTTGTTTTTGTTTTTTGAGAAATCTCTATATTGCTTTATAGAATACTTGTACAAATTTACATTCCAATCAATAGTGTAGAGGATTCTCCTTCCTCCACACCCTCACCAACACTTTCTACCTTTAAAACAATGACTTTAAGACGTCTAGAGAAAGACCACACAAAAGTCTGATCTCTAAAAGGACACAAATCTTGGTGCCAGCTTGTTCCCTGAAGACAGTTTCCAGGCTGCAGGGCAGAGAAGAAGTAGCCAAACAGATGCTGGTCAATTAAGCAGAACAATATTAAATGTCAGGAAGGTCAAGGAGCTTTGGTTTTGAGAATACTTGAGAAGAGGAATTTTCACGCACAGAACGAGCAACCTCTGAAGATCTGCAGAAATGTCATCTCAAGCCTTGGGCTAGCTACTAATTTGAACTTGTAAAAGAAGAAATGACTCAAGCCAAGGAGTAACCACTGAATGGCAATAGGTGGGAGAATTTTCTGAAACTCATAAGGACTAGAAATAGTTTGTGTTCCAATATCCAGAGTGGAAATAAGTTAAAATATATGGGACAATGCATTAAGTGCCAGAAAGATATTGCCTTAATACAGTAACTAAGTAAAGGTTAAAGTGAAACTTCTCTGGACCCACTGAAAAATATCATCAAAACAATCTTTGGCTATATTCACTAATTCCAAAAAAGTTGTTGCATTCTAAAACAAAATACAATGTTACTTAAATGAATACCACAAAATTCAATATTCACCAGCCATATCAATAATGCAAAGAAGCAGATTCACAATTAAAAGAAAAGGCAATCAATAAAACCAGAACCAGAAGCAGCATAGATGATAAAATAGCAGGAAAGATACTTTAGAGATTTATTATAAATATGGCCATGCATTCAGGTAGGTTGCGAAAATAATATCATGAAAAGAACATAAGAATATAGAAATAGACTTATCCAAAATAAAGCACAGAGGAAAAAAGACTGGAAAAATGATTAGAGCATAAATACAATATAAAAGAGCCTAACATTATGTGGAATTGAAGTCCCAGAAAGAGAGGATAAAGGTGGGCAAAACAATAATGAGAAAAAAATTCCAACCAAAATAAACAATTAAAAAAATCGATACTTCATGAAAATATTTGATAAAAGACAATGCTAAGGAAAAAATCTCAAGACAGAAAATAAGGCATAGTATGCACAAAGGTATAAAAATGGCAAAAGAGTAGTCATCAAAAACTATGCAAGTCAGAAAAGTTATGGAGAGATATCTTTGATGTACTGAAAACAAAATGAAGCAAAGCAAAACCTGTTTCTCTAGGTTTCTTAACTCAGCAAAATATTATTTCAAAAATGAAATATTTCTAAAATGAATATTTTAGGAAAAAACTAAGAATTTGTTGTCAGCAGACTCCTACAAGAAATATGAAAATAAGTATTTCAGCCAGAAGAACATTATATCAGATGGAACTTTGGGTCTACACATCAGAATAAAGAGAATCAAAATGATAAATATATGGGAAATATAAAATCATTTTCCCACATTTTAATCACTAGAAAAGAAAATTGATTATATAAAGTCATAGCAACATAATGTGAAGTTTATAGTATATGCAAAAGTAAAACATAACAGCCTAAATTATAAAAAGAGGATACAACAATTATAATGGAGTTAATATACATAATATAATCTCTACAGCAGCTACTAAATATAACCAAATGAAGAAAATAATCCAATAGTGGAACCAAAGTGGAATCATAGAAAATGTCAGCAAATTTAGAAGAAGACAGAGAAAGAGGAAAAAGAGAACAAAAGACAAATAGAAAAAGAGTAAACATTGATTTAAACTGAATTATATCCATATTTAATTTTAAATAATCTAAATATTCTAATCAAAAGACAGGTTGTCACATTAAATTAAAAAAAAAAGAAAGTAACAAGTACTGTATATGTTCTCTAAAAGAAACCCACTATAATTACAGAGACACAAATAGACTAACAGTAAAAGAATAAAAAATGATACTATGCAGATACTAATCAACAAAAGATGGAGAGGTTATACGTTAGGTAAAGTAGATTTTAGAACAAGAAATGTTGTCCCTGGCCGGCATAAGGTGCCAGCCTGTGAACCCAAAGGTCATTGGTTTGATTTCCAGCCAGGGCACCTAACCAGGTTGCAAGCATGTTCTCCAGGCAGGTCTGTAGCTGGAGGCAGGTGAAAGACAACCACACACATTGATGTTTCTCTCCTTCTCTGCCCCTCTCTCTGGAAATAATATATAAAAATCCAAAAAAAAAAAAAAAAATGAGAATGTTACTTGAAATGAAGAGGGACTTTTACTAATGACAAAAAGTTACATCAAGAGAACAAGATACTCTTAAATGAATGCACACTTAATAAGAGCTTCAAAATACTACATGAAACAATAGTCTCTAAGACAAAAAAGAGGAACAAACATATCCCAAGATGTACTTGGAGATTTCAACAGTTTTCTTTCAATAATTGATAAAACATTAATTTGAAAACTCAATTTTTGTAAGAATCATATTGTATTTATTGTTATATTTTTTAATTTCCAATTTGTTTACTTTTTTCCTTTTATTGAATTTTTTTGAAATGATATTAGCTATTAAAATTAAGTAGGTTTTAGGTGTACAATTCTATGGTATATCATCTGTATATTATATTGTATTGTGTGTTCACCACCTCCAGGCTCCCTCCCTCACCATTTATCCCCCTGATACCTTTTCTGCACCTCTCCTCAATTCCTTTTCTCTCTGATAATCCCCATACTGTTGCCTATGTCTATGGGTTCTTTTTTCTTTTTTGCTGTATCCCTTCATATTTTTCACCCAACCCAAGCCCCCACCCATCTGACAACTGTCAACCTGTTCTCTATGAGTCTATTTCTATTTTGCATGTTTGTTTACTTGGTTTATTAGATTCAACATGAGTGAATTTATATTTGTCTGTCTTGAACTGGCTTATTTCACTTAGCATAATGTTCTCCAGGTCCCTCCATGCTGTTGCATAGGGTAAGATTTCTTTCTTTTTGACTATTTAGTATTCTATGGTGTAAATGTACCACAACTTTTTAAATCTCATCTACTGATGAGCACTTGGGCTGCTTCCAAATCTTGACTGTTGTGAATAACACTGCAATAAATATAAGGGTGCACATGTATTCTTTCAAACTAGTGTTTTGGATTTCTTTGATTATCCCAAAAGTGGAATCACTGGGTCATAAGACAGTTTCATTTTTAATTTTTGAGGAAACTCCATACTGCCTTCCATAGAGGCTTCCACAATCTGCATGCCACATCCTTGCCAACACTGTTTGCTGTGAAACATTTTATAATAAAAATTTGAAGTGTATTGTTACATTTAAACAAACTAAAATATCTATTGTTCAATTTAATAAATTTGTTTATTGATTTGAAAAAGTGATTTTCTTAGTCTATACTTATGACAAGTATTTGGAAGGGTTTTAATCATAGAAAATTCAGTGTGTTAGCTTAAGTACGTGAAAAAGTGACTCATCCAAAACTCTATGCATGGAATTTAATAACCTTTGAGCTGCATTGTGTAATAATAATAATGTTTGACTGTGGAACAATGAAAACACTGTCAACATAAGTAAAGGCTATTTGTTGGGAGATCAATCCTAGTCATGTATATTTACACATTTAGTCAACCAAACAAGTGATTTCACTATAGTTAACCCTACCTTCTAAATTAGGGTCATCCCTAATGATGGATACCCAATGCAAGTGTTTTCTTGGATTAATATGTGTAAATTAATACTTATATAAAGTTGGCATATTATCCATATTTAAACCCTTTTCCCTAGCATTACAGAAAATACCTGTGACTTATTTACCTTTGTTTCTTTTTCATTAATTTTATTGTGGTATATAATGTACCCACAATAAAATGTACCCATTTTAGATGTAAGTTCAGCATGATTTGCTAAATGTATGTACTGCCAAGGCCTAGTTACAGAATATTTGCGTTTCCCTAACAAGTCAAATTGAAGTCAATCACAACAACCTGGAGCTCAAGGAAACCATGGATCTGATTTTATCACCAAGGGTTTGTTTGCCTGTTCTTTTCTTTTTTCTTTTTTTTTCATATAAATAGATTCATAAATAGGATCATATGGTATGCACTTTCTATGTAAGTGTTCCTTTGATCAAGTAAATGTTTTAAGTAGTTCTATTTTGATATATGTGGAAATATTTTATATGTTTTTATTTCTAAGGAGCATTGTGCTAAATGAATATATAGCAATCTGGTAGATATTTGGGTAACTTGCAGGTTTTTGTACCATAGTAATATCTTACTGTGGCTTCCATTTACATTTTTCTTATAATTAAAGTTGTTGAACAGCACTTCGTGCATCTCTTGGCCATTTGTGTATATTCTTTCTTATAATGTCCAAATTATTTGTCAGTATTTTTAATGAGTTCTTGCTTTCTTTTTGAGTTGTAAGTATTCTTCTTTTACAGTTTTTTAAAAATATCTATTTATTTATTATTTTTAGAGAGAGGGGAAGGGAGAGAGGCAGAGAGGTAGAGAGACATCAATGTATGGTTGCCTTTCACCTGCCTCCAACTACGGACCTGACCGGAGACCTGGCTGGAGACCTGGCTGGAGACCTGGCTGGAGACCTGGTTATGTGCTCTGGCTGGTAATTGAACCAGTGACCTTTGGGTTTGCAGACTGGCACCTTATCCACTGTGCCACCAGCCAGGGCCTTGTAAGTATTCTTTAAACAGTCTTGATATAAGAACTCTGTTGGATATATGTATTTTCTTCTAGTATGATTGTTTTTAAACTTTTTGAATGATATTATCTCAAGGAGCAAAAGTTCTTAATATTACAAAAACTTATCCTTTTTTCTTTTTGATCTGTGAATTTTGGGTTGTGTACTATAGGTTTGAGTGTTTGTTTTTCTTTCCTTTGACTTAATGATACCTATAAAGTGTGTTCATGTTAGATAACATAGAATTATTTTACTTTATAATTTGGTCTAACAGACTGTGTCTTCTATTTAAAGTGCATAGATAAGTTATAACTAATTATATTTAAATTATTGTCCACATTTAAATTATTCTTAATATAGTTCATTTAGAACCTGACATCTTGTTGGTTGTTCCTATATTTCATTTATTCATTTTCTTTTCTTTTCTTCTCTCTTTCTTTCTTTCTTTCTTTCTTTCCTCCTTTGACTTAGTTGATTATTTCTCTTTAGTATTTATTTTACCTGTTATTAGTTATACCACTATTGCTTGGATATTGTTATAGATTTTACAATATACACCTTTAATTTATTACATTCTACCTTCAAATGCTATTTTTACTTACATATAAATAGCTTATAACAATATGCTTCCAATTTCCCCATCCCATGTGTTTTCACTATCACTCATTTAAACTATTAATGTTATAAATCTTGCAATACATTATATTTTACTTTGAGTTGTTATCTTTTAAATATTTTAAAATGAAAACAAAAGGCATTTTGAAAGTATGGGACTTCTTATCCTGCTGATGTAAATCTCATTCTGGTGCCTTTTTGCTTGCACCTGAAGATTTTCCTTTGTCTGCATTTCATTTCATTTGCTTACTCATTATAGATATGGTTTATTAGTTCTCTCAGTTTGCCTGGCATTATAAGTTTATTTCACCTTTATTTTTTAATGGTATTTGCTGGAAATGATAGCCTATACTATTATTTGATTTTCCTTTTAGCATTTTAAAAGTGGATATTGCACTGTGTTCTATGTTGCAATTTTTTCTGACAGTGTTTGCAGTCTTTTTTTTTTTTTTTTTTTTTTTTTTTTTTTTTTTTTTTTTTTTTTTTTTTTTTTTTTTTTTTTTTTTTTTTTTTTTTTTTTTTTTTTTTTTTTTTTTTTTTTTTGTTCACCTACATGTAAATTTTCCTTTTCCTATGACTTAAAATATTTAACTGGATTTTTGGAATTTGATTTATTTATTTTTTTAGTTCTGTGAATTAATAATTTTTAAAATATATAGCCATTATTTCTTTGAATATTTCTTGCCTCTACTTCTAGGGATCCAATTACATAGGTATTTGTTAGATCATTTTTTATTATCCCACATATTACTGAGGCTTTGTGCCTGTTTCTTTTTTCCTCTATGCTATATTTTGACTACTTTATATTGCTAAGACTTAAAGTTCCATTTATTTTCCTACATTTTTAAATATGCAGTTAAGTACATCCAATAAATTTTTAATTCAAATATTACTGTTTTAAGCACTTCAGATTCAATTTTTTCAACATATTTAACTTTCTTTATGATTATGATTTTCTTAGTATCACTAAACCCATTTTTAATATTTATTAAAGTTTTTCTCTAATTTCATCACTTTTGTCAATATATATTTAATAACTTTTCGATGGCATCAAGTAACACTTTGATGATTCTTTAAATGGGTAGTAGTTTTTGTTATGTTGCCAGATAGTCTGTACATTAAAAATATTATAAGGCCCTGGCTGGTAGCACAATGGATAAGGCGCCGGCCTGTGAACCCAAAGGTCGCAGGTTCGATTCCCCAGCCAGGGCACATAACCAGGTTGCAAGCCAGGTCTCCAGCCAGGTCTGTCGCTGGAGGCAAGTGAAATGCAACCATACATGGATGCCTCTCTCCCTCTCTGCCTCTCTCCCTTCCCTTCTTTCTAAAAATAATGAAATAAAATCTTTAAAAAAAAATTAAAACAAAATTATATATTTGTGTGTTTGGATTTAAAGGCTTTTATTTAAAGAGTATTCACACTTGTTTTTGCAAACTTATGTTTATTTGTGTATTACTTTCATAATTTCAGGACTTGTTTTTAAATCACTGCTAGGGAAATTCTGGAGTAGCTTTTATTCTAGGATTTTTTTTTTTTTTTTTTAGTCCAACTACAAAGGGATGACCATTCTGTTAACTCTACTTATTGTTTTGAGTGTTCACTGAGCCCTATCCAGTTGGCATGGTTAAAATCAAACATCTAATAATGCTGTGTGAATCACATGTATTATTGATGTTATAATCCCTGAGCAGTGGGCTCCTGATCATTCTATAAAAGAGGTTGGTATTCATTCAAAGATTCAAGAGGACCACTTTATAGCTATTTGAAGGTCTTTCTCTGCTTATCACCCTCAGCTCTGAAATTTAATTTTCACATTTCAGATGCCTCTACTAACCTGAAATTGAGCTCTGTCTTCTCAACTCATTGATACTGTCAGATTATGGTTGTTTTCCCTTCCTGCATCTTCTAACAGAAAGTTTGTCCTAGCATAAAACTGTGTTGAATAGGCATAATTTCATGATATACCTTATGTGTTTTCCTTCTCTTTGCAAAAGCAGTCCTGCATTTCTTATTGTTCAAAACCTGAAAACACCTGTTTGAAATGTTTGCCTAGTTCTTAAATTAGTTATGGCAGAAAGATAATACCAGTTTCTGACCCATGGCCGAAAGACAGTTTTATTTTTGATAGATATCAGGAGGAAGAATAAAACATCAAATAATATTTATTGTACATTTTTGGTTTTTTTGGGTTTTTTTGCGGGGGCGGGGGGGGTGGTTGGTATATAACCTGTCATCACTCTGTTCCCTGCTTTAGTCAATTTTCTGATTTGCTAACATTAGCTATGGGTACTTACTAATTTTAATTGCCTGGAAAGAGGTAAAAATATCTGGTCATAGTTTGTCTTTCCAGTGTAGGCATCTGGGCTTTAATACCTGGTTCTTCAAATGATCGTTGAACCTGAAAATAAAACAAAAGTTTTGGGTCCTGTCCCTTGGGTAGAACCCATTGCACCATTCACCAATATGAGGATGGATAGGATTGAGGGTATTTGTAGAGATGTCAAAAATCTATAACAACCCTAAAAAGGAGTCAAGCCCTTGATTATGCTATCAACTCCCTATCCACACCCATAACCTAATACCGTAAGTCAGAGCCTAAAATTTACCTTCAAGTAAATTGCCACTAAAGTCAAGACCCAAAACCCAAGATCTAGAGATTCTTACAGTATTTATTTCTAGGCTTTATGTTTCCCAAAATTCCATATGTTAAAGCCATAACTCCTCATACCTCAGAATGTGACTGTATTTGGAGAGAGGGTCCTTCAAGAGGATTAAGTTAAAATGAGGCTGTAGGGTATTTCTAATCCAATATGACTAATGTCTTTAAGAAGAAATTTGGACATAAGGAGACACAAGAAATGTGGGTGTACAGAGAAAGGTCATGTAAGGATACAATAAGGAGGGACAATGTAAGCCAACAAGACACCTCAGAAGAAACAAACCCTCCGAATACCTTAATCTTGGGCTTCCAGCCTCCAGGACTGTGAGAAATGTTTCTGTTGTTTAGTTATAGCAACCCTAGTAAATGAACACACCCATTAACCTCAGTTATCCAATTAATACTCTTTCTGATCCCCAGATATGGAAAAAGAGTATGATATGACACACAATAAACTACACATATTCAAAGTGAACAATTGGATACATTTTGACATATATGTATCCTGGTAATTATCACCACAGTTAATATAATAAACATATCTATCACCTTTGAAAGTTTCCCCATGATTTTTTACTCTCTAAATGTCCCCTCTCCCCATTTTCTAGCAAGCAAGGTATGCTTTATAACCTATACTATATATGTCAACATAAGTTAGTTCTTATTATTTAGAATTTCTTATAAAAATTATCATACAGGAGGTAGAGTTTTTTATTTCACTCTTTTACTCAGCATAATTACTTCTTAATTAAACCATAAAAATATATGCATTAGTAGTCTGTTCCTTTTTATAACTGAGTTGTATGAATACAGTGCATCATTATTTGTCCTTTCAACTGTTGATGGACATTTAATTTGTTCCCAGTTTTGCACTATTAAAATACATAGCTATTACAAATATTCACATTCAAGTATTTGAATGTGACCATATACTTTCATTTCTCTTGGGTAAATACATATAAAAGAAATGATTGAGGTTGCTGGTTCAATTCCCCAGCCAGGGCACATAACAAGGTTGCAAACCAGGTCTCCAGTCAGGTCTGTGGCTGGAGGCAGGTGAAAAGCAACCATACATTGATGTCTCTCTCCCTCTCTGCCTCTCTCTCTTCCCCTCTTTCTAAAAATAATAAATAAAATCTTAAAAAAAAAAGAAATGGTTGGATTATGTGGTAAGTGTATGATTAGCTATTTAAGAGCCTTTTGAAATATTTTACATTCCCACCAGCAGTTCATTAGAGTTTCAGTTCCCACACAAACACTTCAACATTTAGTGTATTTAGTCTTTTTAATTTATCCATTAAAAAGGTATTTATTTTTAATCATCTTAATTTTCACTTGTTTTTTCCCCAAGACTTATGAACATCTTTACATATACTAGTTTTATGTGTATGTGAAGTGTCTGCTAAAAACTTCAAATATTTGAGGATTTTCTATAAATCTTCCCAGTATTCACTTCTAACCTGTTTTCATATTTTTTCATAACATATTCTGTATGACTAGAAATATTTCTAAGTCCTTGAGACTTGTTTTATATCTCAAATGATGGTTATTTTGGTAAATGTTTCACATGCACTTGAAATTGTGCATCTTACTATTGTTGATTGGAATATTCTATACATATCAATTGGGTCAAGTTGATTATGATGTTCATATGTTCTTTATCTTCTTTGGATTTTTGTGGCCTTTTTTCATCAATTATTCAAAGTATAATAAAATACCTGACTATGCAGTTGTCATTTCTTCACATAGTCCCATCTGTTTTTGCTTCCTATTTATTAATATTGTTTTAAGTGCCTAAATATTTAGAACTGTTATGTCTGTTCCACAAATTGATTTCATTATCCTCATGCATAATTTTATGCTGCTAATATTCTCTGATATAAACTTTATGAGCATTTTATATCTAAATTAGTAATCTATTCTAGTGTATTGTTGACTAGTATTAGCATAGTACACTTTCTCATCATTGTAATTTTAAATTATTTGTCTCATTATTTATAAAGTGTGTTTGGTGTAGGGATCAGATATTTGTCTTGTTTTTTAATGTAGTCTCATTATATCTAACATTTAATTGGTGTATTTAGGTCATTTACATTTAATATAATTATTAATAAAGTTAGGTTTAAATTTTGCAACTTTAAAAAATATGTATTCTGTGTTATTTTTTTCATTTTTCTGTTATCTCTTTGGTTGAGAATTGATATGATTTTGTTTTATGTCCTTAGATGAATAGCTATGACACCATAGGTTAATAGCTATGTTCTTATTCAGAGTTTATAATATATGTTTAACTTGTCATAATCTCACCATAAGTATTATTTTTGTTTAAGCCATCAAATTTTCTCTTAGAGAGTTTAAAGAAAAACATATGTATATTTGTACATGTTGATACCATTTCCAGTGTTTCTATTCCCTTTTGTAAGTCTGTATTTCCATATGGTATCATTTTTCTTTGGCTAACTGACTTCCATTGCCACTTCTCATAGTATCCATCTGCTGGTGATGGAATATTTCAGTTTCAGTATGGCTGAAGAGTCTTGTCTTTGCCATTGTTTATAAAATAATTTTATGCTTTTCTGAACTTAGACTTTTAGGGTGAGTGTTTTTTGTCTTTCACTACTGTTTTCTAGCATGAATTATGTCTGATAATTAATCTGCTGCATTATTTACTTTGTTCTCTGTGTGTAGTTTATCTCTTTTATTCTCTTTTAGGATTATTCTTACCAATGGTTTAGAGTATTTAGACTAATATGGGCCTGCTGTATTTATTCTACTTTTTTATTTCTTCAGGTTTGTTATTCTTCTTAAATCTATAAATTATTAGATTTCATTGAAGTTGGAGAAAATTTGGTTATTTTTCTTCAAATATTATTTTGTTCCTTCCCTTTTAGGACACAACTTAAGTGCATCTTCGGTCTTTTTAATTGAGCTCACAGTTCATTGATGCTTTGTTTATTTTTTATTGTAATTTTTGTTGTTTGCTAGGATTTACCTTGTATTATTTCAAGTTTATTACATTTTCTTTTTATCATATCTAATCTGTTATTAATCCTAGCAGTGTATTTTTAGCTTAGATATTCTAGTTATTCTATCTTAAAATATAATTTAGATCTTTTATTTATTCTATGCCTCTACTTAATTTGCAGGACATACAGACTACTATTTATTGTCCTTTTCCACTAACCATAATAACTGTGCCAGTGATGATTCAGTTTTGATTATTCTGCTGATATTGAGTTTTATTTTCCTTGATTCTTTGCAAACCTTGTAATTTTTACTTGATGACATGTATTTTGAATTTTATATTTTCAAATGCAGAATATTATATATATATATGTATATATATTTGTGCTTTGTTCTTGGATTCATTGTGTTACTTAGGAACAGTTTGATCCTCTTGGGTATTACTTTTATATCCATTGGGAAGGACCAGAGAATTATTTATTCCAGGGTTCTTCATTTTCTACAACTTAGGTAGGGCCTTTTTGAGAACACAGCATGCAAAGTATATTTTTTCAATCTGTCTAGTGGCAATAAGCAATATCACTGGCTTTGAATGAGAACCATAGTATTTTCCCCTCTAATCCATTAGGGTAGTACTCCCCGCCTTCGATTTAGTAGTTTTCTCATATACATGCATGCACGTATACTGAACGTATTTTTCTAAACACTTTGTGGGGACTCTCTGAAGATCTCCAGACTTCTTTCCTTTCATGAGTCTCTCATCTTTGGTATTCTGTTTTGTGAACTCTAGCCACCTTGTTCTACCTAGATTGTAACCTCTGTCTCTTCCATTGTGTGAGGCCACAGGTTCCGCCTTGTTTCTGCCTCCCTGTGCAATGTCCTGGAAACTTGATCGAAATAGTAAATTGGCATAATATTACATCTTCCTGTTGTTTGTTTACCATTTCTCAGAAATCAGTGTTCTTCATTACCTGAAACATAAACATTTATTACACTGGAAAGTGTATTAAAATCTTTTGTGGCATATCTTTTGTTTTGGTGTTTTATTTATTTATTTTTTAGACAAGAGCCTAAATATAATCTCTGTTAGGCCATCTTTACTCAAAGCAGGAGTCTCTGACTCTTAGATGTTTTTTTTAATTTAATTTTCTTGTTGTTTTATTATATCCATCCCCTTTTTCCTTCCCTCTGTCCTCTTCCCTACCGACTCACTACCCCGAAAGTCAATCCCACTTGTTGTCCATGTCCATGGTTCTTCCATATTAGTTCCTTGACTAAACTGCTCCCCTTCATCGCCTTCTGCTCTCCCCTCCCATCTCTCTCCTCCCCTCTGCCCATTGGAGATCTATTCATTGTATTCATGTATCTGATTCTGTTTTGTTTATTTGTTTGTTTTGTTCATTATTGTCCTGTAATGTGTGACATTATATGGCATTTATCTTTCACTGACTGGCTTATTTCACTAACCATAATACTCGCCAGTTCTATCCATGTTGTTTACAAAGCATAGGAGTTCCTTCTTTCTTTCTACTATGTAGTATTTCATTGTGTAAACGTACCAAAGTTTTTTTGATCCAATCATCTACTGATGGACACTTAGGCTGTTTCCAGCACATGGCTATTGTAAATAGTGCTGCTATGAACATAAGGGTACAGAGGTTCTTATGAACTGGTATTCCAGGGTTCTTTGGGAATAGTCCTAGTAGTGGAATTGCTGGATCAAAAGGTAGTTCCAGTTTCAGTTTTTAAGGAAACTCCATACGGTTTTCCATAGTGGCTACACCAGCCTGCATTCCCACCAACAGTGCACCAGGGTTCTCTTTTCCCCACATCCTCGCCAACACTTGTTGCTTGTTGATTTGTTGATGATTGCTACTTTGACAGGTGTGAGGTGGTGTCTTATTGTGATTTTAATTTGCATCTCTCTGATGGCTAGTGATGTTGACCATTCTTTCATATGCTTTTGGGCCATTTGTACGTCTCCCTGAGTGAGTTGTATGTCCAGGTCCTTTGCCCATTTTTTAATTGTGCTATCTGTCTCCCTGATGCTGAGTCCCATAAGTTCTTTATATACTTCGGAGATCAAAGCCTTGTCTGAGGTATCATTGGCAAATATGTTTTCCCATACAGTTGGTTCCCTTTAAATTTTGCTGGTGTTTTCTTTAGCTGAACAGAAACTTTTCAACTTAATATAGTCCCATTTGTTTATTTGTTCTTTTATTTCCTTTGCCCTTGGAGAAGTATTAGTAAACATATTTCTGCATATCTAGGATATCTAGAATTTTAGGGCCTATATTTTTTTCCAGGACCTTTATGGTGGCACTGCTTATGTTTAAGTCCTTTATCCATCTTGAGTTTATTCTGGTGTATGGTGTAAGTTGGTGGTCTAGTTTTATCTTTTTGCATATTGCTGTCTAGTTCTACCAAAACCACTTGCTGAAGAGACTGTTTTTACTCCATTTTATGTTCCTCCCCCCTTTGTCAAATATTAAATGATCATAGAGCCCTGGGTTTATTTTTGGGCTCTCTTTTCTGTTCCAATGATCTATATGTCTATTCTTATGCCAGTACCAGACTGTTTTGATGACAGTAGCCTTGTAGTAGTTTGATGTCCAGTATTGTGATTTCTCCTACTTTGTTCTTCTTTCTCAAGATTGCTGTGGCTATTTGTGGGTGTTTTGGGCTTTATATAAGTTTTTGAAGTATATTTTCTATTTCTGTGAAGTATGTCATTGGTATTTTAATTGGGATTGTGTTGAATCTATAGATTTATTTGGGTATTATGGACATTTTCATGATGTTAATTCTTCCCATCTATGAACATGGTATATGCTTCCATTTATTTGTATCTTCCTTAATTTCTTTCTTCAATGTTCTGTAGTTTTCTCAGTACAGATATTTTACCTCCTTGGTTAAGTTTATTCCTAAGTACTTTATTTTTCTTGTTGTTATGGTATGGGATTTCTTTTCTAGTCTCTATCTCTGATGTTTCATTATTGGTGTACAAAAATGCTTTTGATTTTTGGATATTGACTATTTTGCTAAATTTGCTTATTAGGTCGAGTAAGATTTTGGTGGAGCCTATCGGGTTTTTTACATACACTATCATATCATCTGCAAATAATGACAGTTTGACTTCCTCATTTACAATTTGAATACCTTTGATTCCTTTTCCTTCTGATAGCTATGGCTAGAACTTCCAAAACAATGTTAAACAGAAGTGGAGAAAGTGGGCAACCTTGTCTTATTTCTGACCTTAGGGGGAAAGCTTATGTTTTTTGCCTGTTGAGTATGATGTTGACTTCAGGTTTCTCATATATGGCCTTTATTATGTTGAGGTATGCTCCCTCTATTCCCATTTTGCTGAGTGTTTTTTATCATAAATGGTTGCTGTACTTTATCAAATGCTTTTTCAGTATCCATTGACATAATCATATGGTTTTTGTCTTTCATTTTGTTGATGTGGTGTATGACATTTATTGATTTGTGAATGTTGTACCATCCTTGCATCCCTGGGATAAAACCCACTTGATCATTGTATATGATCTTTGTAATGTACTGCTGAGTCCAGTTGGCCAATATTTTGTTGAGAATCTTAGCATCTATGTTCATCAGAGATATTGGCCTATAGTTTTCTTTCTTAATTGTGTCTTGACCTAGTTTTGGGATTAGAACAATATTGACCTCATAGAAAGAGTGTGGAAGTCTTCCCCCCTTGTTGAATATTTTGGAATAGGTTGAGAAGGATAGAAGTTAGTTCTCTAAATGTTTGGTAAAATTCACCTGTGTAGCCATCTGGTCCAGGGCTCTTGTGCATTGGGAGATTTTTGATACTTCTTCAATTTCACTAGAAGAAGCTTTCTGCTTCTTCTGGATTCAGTTTTGGTAGATTATACATTTCCAGAAATGTGTCCATTTCACACAGGTTGTTGTATTTTTTGTCTTATAGTTGTTTATAGTAATTTCTTACAATCCTTTGTATTTCTGAAGTATTATTTGTGATTTCTCCTCTGTCATTTCTGATTCTGTTTATTTGGGTCCTCTCTCTATTTTTCTTGATGAGTCTGGATAAAGGCTTGTCAATTTTGTTTATGTTTTCAAAGAACCAGCTTCTGGACTTGTTGATTCTTCAAACTGTAGTTTGAGTCTCTAAGTTATTTAATTCTGCTCTGATCTTGATGGTTTTCTTTCTTCTGCTTGCTCTGGGATTTGTTTGTTGTTGCTTCTCTAGTTCTTGCAACTTTATGGTTAGGTTGTTTGTAAAGCTTCTTTTGGCCTTTTTAGGTAGGCTTGTATTGCTATGAATTTCCCTCTGAGGTGTGCCTTTGCTGTGTCCCATAGGTTTTGTACTGTTGTGTATGCATTGTAATTTTTTTCCAGGAAATTTGATTTCATCTTTGATCTCTTTGTTAAGCCATTCCTTATTTAAAAGCATGCTATTCTGTTTCCATGAGTTAGTGTTTTTGGTTTTTGTCCTTGAGGTTGGCTTCTACTTTTAATTTATTGTGGTCTGAGAAGATCCTTGGTATGATTTCTATTTTCCTGTATTAGTGGAGGCTTGTCTTGTGACCTACCATGTGGTCTATCATAGAGAATGTTCCACGTGCATTTGAAAAGAATGTGTATTTTGCTTCTTTGGGGTAAAAGGCTCTGTACACATCAGTTAGTTCCATTTCCTCTAGAGTGTTATTCAATGCCACAAGATCCTTGGTGATTTTTTGTTTGGAAGATATGTCCATTGTTGATAGTGGAGTATTAAAATCCCCTTCTGTTAGTGTGTTGCTGTTGCTGTCTATATCCTTCTTGAAGTCCTCCAAGATTTTCCTTATATATTTGGGAGCTCCTATGTTAGGTGCATATATGTTTACCAGTGTTATATCTTCTTGATGCACTGTTCCCTTAAGTATTATAAAATGTCCTTCTTTATCTCTTTTTATGGCCTTCATTGTAAAATCTATTTTGTCTCAAATAAGTATTGCTACTCCATCCTTTTTTCATGTCCATTTGCTTGATATATATTTTTCCATGCCTTCACTTTCAGTCTGTGTTGATCTTTTGTTCTGAGGTCTCTTGAAGACAACATATATGTGGATCATGTTTTCTTATCCATTCAGCTACCCTGTGTCTTTTGATTGGCACATTTAATCCATTTACATTTAAGGTTATTTTTAATTAATACTTATTTATTGCCATTTTCCCACTTTGTACCTGTGTTTCTCCCTGTCTCTCTCTCTGTTTTTTCATCTTTTTAAAGCAGACCCTTTAGCATATCTTGCAATGCTGGTTTGGTAGAGATGTATTCTTTTGTCTGGGAAACTCCTTATTTCTCCTTCCATTTTAAATGAGAGCCTTGTTGGATAGAGTATTCTTGATTGCAGGCCTTTGTTTCCAGTTACTTGGAATATATTTTTCCATTCCCTTCTGGCTTGTATTGTTTCTGTTGAGTAATCATTTGATCACCTTATTGAAGCCCCTTTATATTTTATTTGCTGTTTCTCTTTTGATGCTTTTAGGGTTCTCTCTTTGTCTTTGAAATTTGCCATTTTAATTCTAATTTGTCTTAGAGTGGGTCTGTTTGGATTTATCTTCTTTGGGACCCTCTGTGCTTCCTGAACTTGAATACCATTTTCACTCCTCATGTTAGGGAAATTTTCTCTCATTACTTTTTTGAACAGGTTTTCCATTCCTTGTTTCTCTTCTCCTTCTGGTATCTCTATGATTGGACTATTATTGCATTACATGTTGTCTTGCAGCTCTCTTAAAACCTCTTCATTCTTGTTAAGCCTTTTTTTCATTCTCTTGCACTTTCTTGGAATATTTTTCTATGTTGTCATCCAGCTCACTGATCCAGTCCTCTGCTTCCTCTAGCCTATTTTTGATTCCTTGTACTGATGAATTATTTAATTCAGAAATTGTGTTCTTCATTTCATCCTGGCTCTTACTGATAGTTTCTAAGTCCTTTTTAATGGTGGTGTAGCTCTCAGTATGTTCCTTGTAGCTTCCCTGGAATTCTTTGAAGTTCCCCTAGAGTTGTTTATGGTTTTCTTTGAGCTGCCTGAGCTCATTGAGCTTCTCTAGCATCATTATTTTGATTTCCATATCTGATAGTTTGCTTCTGGAGTGATCTTTCTGGAGATTCCTCCTTTTAGTAATGGACTAATTCTTTTTTTTCCCCTCATTTTGGGTATCCGTTGTTGCTTGTTTTTGTCTTGGATTAATTTGCTTTGATTCCTTGCCTTCATGGAGCACTCTTCTGTGTTAGGAGATTTGTGGAGTTCAGTGTTGCAGTCTCCTAGATTTCCTCAACTTGTAGTTCTTGGGATGGCCTTTATGTCATTAACTTGGGCTGTCTGGTTGTATTTTGGATTGGTTGTATGTGTTGCTCCTTTCCCTCCAGTTGACTGGTTGAGAGATACTCCTTCTATCCCATCCCATACACTGTTTTTGAGCTGCTCTTGCTCTCCTGTAGGTCTCTGCAGCCTCTAGGCTGTACACCCCTGAGTCCTGATGCTTACTGCTCTGATTTGCAGCGACCTACAGATGTCTCATGCTTCTTACCCTATCCTCCAGCTGCTCTGGCACTCAAGAACACCTTCAGCACTGCCCTCTACTCTGTTGCCATTATTTCTAGACCTCTACTTTGTGGCCATCTTTTCTGACTCTTGGATTTTAACTACATATTTTCATGTCAGAATTTGTGCTCTGGAGACCTTAACCTTGAAGATTTTTTTTTTTCTTTTATTCCTCACCAAGAACTGAACCTTTCAGTCTTCTGAGATTGCCTTCCCAAATTATTTTTTCAATTTATTTTTAAACTATAATTAATATACAATATTATATTAGTTTCAGGTGTACAAGATAGTAAGTAGAAATTTGTATAAATGATGATGTAATCACTGCAAGTCTACTACCCTTTTGGCACCATACATAATTTTTACAATATTATCAACTATATTTCCTATGCTGTAGTAGCATCCATGACTAATTATGCAACTGGCAGTTTTGTACTTCTTAATCCAATTCACTTTTTTGGCCCATTCTACCATCTGGCAATAATAAGTTTGTTCTATGAGTTTTGTTTCTGTTTTGTTTGGTTTATTTTGTTATTTTAGATTCTACACATAAGTAAAATCATATGGCACGTGTCTGTCTCTCTCTGACTTTCTTGAGTTAGCATAATACTTTGTAGAATCATTCATGTTGTTACAAATATCAAGATTTTATTCTTACTTATGGCTAATAGTCTATTGCATATATGTACCACATCCTCATTATCCATTCATCTATCAATGGACACCTAGAATTATTTAAAATAACCAAGGTGTGGAAGTACCTGGTCCAAATACTATCCCTATGACCTTATTTGAGATTTTTAAAACTAATTCTCATTCCATAACATCTCTTTTCCAGTGACCCATTAACAATTTTAATGCTAGCCAAAACACACACAAATTACCCTATTTTATCAAATTTTCACTTTACACATGAAAGTATGTAACATAGAACTTTTATCTTATTCTCTCACGGGACCCTGTTATTCTTTTCCCTAGAAATTGGAAATTACATATTTTGAATAATGTGGTTTTTACTTCTTATATCTCCTCCTAGAATATTAGCTATGAAATCAGAGACTATGTCTACTTTTAAAAAAAATTTTGTTTTATCTGCACCAGGAAGCCCTATTTCTTATTTATTAAAAAATAAAATAAAAAACAATATCATTGGCCACTGTGCTCAGTTAGTTGGAGTGTCATCCTGAAAACCAAAAGGTTTTTGGTTCCATCCCTGCTCAGGGAATACAGGGCATACACACACACACACACACACACACACACACACATATTAGCTTTTGTCTGTATCTCTGTCCCCCTTCTACTCTCTCTAAAAGCAATGGAAAACTATAATTGGATGAGGATAAAATAAAAGAAAACCAGTAAGTATTTATCAAATACACATTATGTACCAAGTTTTTTCTATAATATGAATACTTAAGTAAACATTATTTCATACTACATGCTATCTTCATAAGCTATATTTGATATATAATATTCTGTATTCAGTAATCCTTTTATCTCTTCCTCATTGCTCAAATTTTAAATATTTTGAATACAGAAGCTTAGCCTGTATTAACTTATTTTTCCTAGTAGAGCTTAGTACTTTGGAAATAATTAAAAAGAAAGGTATGCTGCAGTGTGAATAATATTCTATAATTTGTGTGAAACATCCAGGAGGGTTATCATATACATTTTTTTATTTCTATAAATAAATAGTTTACCAGATAATATGCTACTTACCATCACAAATATTTCTGTCAGGTGGTGACACCAAGAATAATTTTTAACATAACTTATTAGTTTTGTAATGAAGATAGAACCACTTTTTGTTCTCCAGGAAACATTATCTGTGAATAAAGGAAATTATAACTTTTAAATTACAGTCTTCATCCTTACAAAAATGTCAGAGATTGAAAATATCTCTAGGCAGACTTAAGCATGTGGGAAAAATAAAGACTCAATTCTATGCTTCACTTTATATACAAAAGAACCTGGGAGGCTTATACTAAACCACAGAAGACATTATGCATCTTAGATGAAATAATGGAGTTCTAGGCTCAAAGTTCTATGGTTCAAAATCTAAGATATATATTTAAGTTCATTCTACAGATCACATTTTTCTAGCAAATATTATCTCACTTAATCTTAAATTTTTTTCAAGGCCTAACAACTACAAATTGATGGAGTAATTATTTTAATTTTAATTTTAAAGTTTATTTATAATTTTTCAGAGGGAGGGGAAGGAAGAGAGACAGAGAAGGAGACAAATATCAATGTATGGTTGCCTTTCACCTGCCTCTAGCTACAGACCTGACTGGAGACCTGGCTTGCAACTTGGTTACAATGCCCTGGCTGGGAATCAAACTAGCAACTTTTGATTTCGCAGGCTGGTGCCTTTCCACTGTGCCACCAGCCAGGGCTGATGGAGTAGTTATTGAACCCACATCTGTCAGATGCAGGACATTCTTTGTTACACCTACACTGTTAATGCTCTCTTCACATAGTAGGCCAGCCAACAGATAACCCTGAGGGTGCTCTCTCTTAGTTAACATTGGTTGGTTTAATTCCTAGATCAATCATGTAGAGAGACTGCTTTTGCTAAGACTGCTGTGTTCTGGTATTTCAGGAGCCCATTCCAGGGCATAAAAGTCTACATGTTTCTTACTTTCAAATGGTTCAAATGTTTAAATAATATAGTTTCTCTATTGTTTTTGTTGGGTTACCTAAAATAGCTTAAAGTTCATAGTCAAACTGGCTTGGATTCATATCTAAATAATACCATTGTTTATTCAATCAATTGATAAAATTTTTGTGAACTTTACTTATCTGGGTGAATGACATAATAGCATTTAGCTGATAGAGATATGTTAGAGACTATATAGATATAAATATAGATCAGACAAAAATAAATATAGATATATAGATATAGACATATTTGTATTACATAGTTATTATGTTATTATTTGTCTTACAAGTATATGTAAGACAAATAAATGAAAGTTAATAAATAATAATACAAGTATAAACTCTGTGTTTTATGTACTCACAACTGTAAGCATGCTTTTGTCCACACACACGCATTCAGCATTTCAGAAATTCTGTGTCTTTGTCTAGGCCTGGGAATTCTCTTCTCACTCCTATACTACCTTCTTTTTACAATTTATATAACCTTAATTATGATGGTTTTTTAAATTGATTCTCTAAAACTCTTTATTAACCCCTAGGTTATAAGCTCACTTTACCAAATGCTACTAATTATTTGATTATTCTTCAACATTATTTTATACCTAGACTTTTTATTTTTCTATATAAATACCTTCCATAAACTTTTAGCCTGTGTTCTTTTCGGTAATAGTTAGCCAACTTATGAGGCAGGTAGGTCTCATTCCCACACAACCTTGCCTATAAAGTGAGAGATACATACGTGGGGTTGAAGAGCAGAAAGCAACAAAATCCTTCTCCACATGAGTCTTGTGGACACCATCATCCTTCAGGTCCTCTGGAAACTGCACAGAGCTGTTTGCTGAGGCTGCTGGTGAGTCACTGACCCATACCTCTCCACTGTTTCCTGAGAGACACCATCCTGTTATGTTATTCATAGTTAAACCCATGTTAGCTATCCTTTAACAACTAAATAAGATACTCTTTTTTTAATTTAAGATTATTTCTTTATTTTTAGAGAGAGGGGGAGGGGGAGAGAAAGAGAGGGTGAGAAATTCAGTGTATGGTTGCCTTTCACCTGCCTTTAGCTAAGGACCTGGCTGGAGACCTGTCTTGCAACCTGGTTATATGCTCTGACTGGGAATCAAACCAATGACCTTTGGGTTCAAAGACCAGTGCCAATCCACTGAGCCACATCAGCCAGGACTAGATACTCTTAATAAAGGTGTTCTAATTAAGCTTATTTCTACTTACATCTAACAGGGTGTCAATAAATAGCAACTATCATCTGGACCTGGAATGTGCCTTTTGATCAGGGAGAAGTGCTATGGGATAGGGCAGTGTCATAATATTTGTTTTTGTTAATTGAAGTATAATTTATATGTAGTAAAATTCACTTTTTAAGTGTATAGTTTAACTGTTATTGATAACTAGTCTTGAAACCATCACTGCAATAAATAGGGCCCCTCCATCCTTCACCCTTGACAATCACTGACCTGCTTTCATTCCTTGCTTTGCCTTTTTATTTTGCTGTGTAAGCAGAATTATAATATATATATAGAATTTAGGGTCTGGATTCTTTCACCTACTTAGCATTGTATTATCTTTTAACCCATCACTATCATGTAAATTACCTCTCAGGTCAGAGATCCCAAAATCTTGGTTAGCCAATGTTAAAATTAAAGTCATTTTATGCCACAATTTTTAAAAATTCACATAAAGATAAGTTAAAGAGAAGAATCCATAGATAGACACTCTGTGTCTCCCTCCACAACCAGAAATGGGTACATCTACCTCAAAACTAGAAACAACCAGAAATTCCAGAATATCGAGCTATATAGAAGTTCAACAAACAAAAGATATAAAGAAGAAATACCTATCCAGACAGGTAGGAGTGGCGGAGCCAGGGCAGAGAGGATGCATTTGGCAGAGAGGTTTAGCTGCATGGTTTGGCGATTTGGTGCAGTAGCTGTGGTGGAACAGTGACTGTCAGAACAGTGACTGTCTGACCAGTGGAAAGTGCAGTCACAATTGGGGCACCTGTTGAGTGCTCCCCACACCACATCGGACCTCATGGCTCATGGTTCCAATGCCATGGGGGAAATAAAGCCACCTTGCTTCTGACTGTGAAACCAGTGGGAGTTAGGTAGAGGGGTAGAGGAAGAAACTGTTGGTCTCTCAGCAGTCTGTATGTTTAGAGAACTCCCACAGTACTGGAATATCCATAGACCCACCCACTCTGGGAACCATAGTCAGGACAACAGCTAAAGAGAAGCTAGTCCCATATAAGAAGCAGGAGAGGAGCCTGGAAAAAGGGTGAGTGCTGAGCAAGCAGCATTGATCCCTCTCAGGCCCCTTTCCCACATACAGTGCCACAACATGGCGAAACAGGTCACCCCCATACTGATGAATACCTAAGGCTCTGCCCCTTACAATGTTTAACAGATGCAAGAGCTCTATCTAAGACAGAGAGGCAAACACAGGAGCCTGTCCAGTTGAGGAGACAGAGAAATATGGCTCAAAAAGGGAACATATCAAAGTTTCAGTGGTGGAAGTAAGCAATGAAGAAATAACCAGCCTGACAGATGCACAATTTAAAATGCTGGTGATAAAGATACTTATGACTTGACAGACATGCTTAAGTACAGCAAACACAGGAGGGAAGAAGTGAAAGGTAGGCTAAATGAAGTGAAGGAAAGTACACACAAAACCAATGGTGAAGGGAAGACAAATTGGGTTTTAATCAACAATTTGGAACATTAGAAAGAAATAAACATTCAACCAGTACAGAAAAAGGAGACAAGAATTGAAAAATTGAGGAGAGGCTTAGAAACCTATGGAACTAGTTTAAATGTGCCAACATCTGAATCATAGGGGAAAGAGAAGAGGACGAGCAAGAAATTGAAAATTTGTGTGAAAAAATAATAAAGGAAAACTTCTTAAATTTGGCGAAGCAAATAGACACTCAAGTTCAGGAAGCACAGAAAGCCCTGAATAAGATATATCGAAGTCAGACCACACAAAGACATATCATAACTAAAATGCCAAAGGCTAAACATAAAGAGAGAACCTTCAAGTCAGCAAGAGGAAGGAAGAGAGTTACCTACAAAGGGGCTCTTATACGACTATCGGCTGCTTTCTCAAAAGAAATTTTACAGGCAAGAAGGGACTGGCAAGAAGTATTCAAATTGCTGGAAAAAAGGACTACAACCAAGGATTATAACTCTATATTTAAGACAAAGAAGACCAAAATTATGAACATTAAAAAGGCAACAGATTCATGACTACCAACAACAGAACCTAAAAAATAAAAACTAAAACAAACTAAGCAAACAATCATAATAGGTACAGAATCATAGGTATGGAGATTATTGGGAGGGTTATCAATTGGGTGGGTGAAGGGTGTTCAGGGATTAAAAAACATAATTTTTAAGTACAAGATTGACAGAGGGGAGTTAAGAATAATAGAGAAAGGGTGAAATCACAGAACTTACATGCACAACTATGGACCTGAACGAAGGCTGGGTGGGACTATGGGAAGGAATGGAGGCCTTAGATGGAGGGGATCAAAGGGAAAAGAATTTGGAACAACTATAACAGCATAATCAATAAAATATACTTTAAATATAATTTAGAGTTAGCATTAATATCATCATCACTTGCTATGGTTCACAGTGGATGGCATTTATATTTATTTGTGTATCAGTTTCTCTAATGTCATCACTAGGTATTCTCTCCAAAGAAGTACATTTGGTATAATTGCACAAAAGTGAAGCACAGGGTTATTTTCACTAGATATAAAACACCCAGTAAAACCTAGCATGTTACCTGTAGAGCTATGGAACTCACCACCTCTGCAGGCCTGGATGATGATAACCTTTGGTTTATCCTTAAGATGACAACAGTTTTGATTGTTGAAAATCTGGAATATAGTGTCATAAGGTAGCACATCTGATGTTTCATTATTATGCAGAGTCCCACAGATTCCATCCAGGATGCCATGAGACATGAACACCAAGAATGTGCTGTCTGAGGTCTTGTGCTCTGGGCGGGCAGCGAAAGCCTGCAGCACTGACTCCATCTCCTGAAAGAAAGTAAACCATTAAATATCATGTCATAATACCTTTTTTACTATGATGCTTTGAGGAACAGAAAGAATAAATGACAAGTGTCTGGCACTTTACAGTGACTAATATAGAGAAGATGCTCAGAGTTGCCATTATTATTGTTATTTTGCTATTGTTACTGTTAATGTCCTAGTTACTAGAATAATTGTGGCAAATATTTCATGGTATATATAATATAGTAATTATTGCTTTAAACATTTATGAGTACAAATGAGGGGCATTAAATACATTACAGTGTTCAATGACCATCACAGTTATCTGTACAGAAAACTTTTCATCATCCTCACCAACTCCATACCCATCAAAAAATAACTCCAACTTATCCCATCTCTTAACCCTGAGTAATCTTTATTCTGATATCTTTTTTATGAATATGCATATTCTAGGTACAGATAAGTGGAATTAGATCATGGTTGTTGCTCTTCTCTGTCTAGGTTATTTTAGTAAACAATACTTTTAAGCCCATTTATAAATCAAAACTTCATTCCTTTTTATGGCTAAATAATATTCTAGTTTAAGTATATGCTGTATTTTATTTATTAAATTCATTTATTGATGGACACTTAGATTATTTTCACCTCTTAGCTACTGCAATTAATGTTCTGAGAACAATTAGATATAATTAACAATTATTAACAATTAGATATAAATATCTGTCCAAATCCTTGCTTTCAGTTCTTTTGGATATATAGTACATAGGAGTATATGAGGCCTGTCCCAAAATTATTGGCTTCCCAAGCTGTTTTAATTATATTATCATTGGCTCAATTCTTTTAGGACATTTTTAGAAACTGCCAAACTGTTTTCCATACTGGCTGTATTTCTACCAATAATGCACAGGTTACCAATTTCACCACATCCTTGCCAATGCCTATTATTGTGTGTGTGTGTGTGTGTGTGTGTTTCTAATGGCCTATCTAGTGGGTGTGCAATGGTATCTCATTGTTCCTTTGATTTGAATTTCCCTAATAGATGGACACTTGTATATCATTTTTAGAGAAATGACTATTCAAATATTTTGTCTACTTTTGAATTGGGTTGTTTGTACTTTTGTTATTGCTGAGACTAAATAAATTGTATTGTATCTTTTCCATTATTATTTAGTATCTTTATGCCCCCTTCCTCCATGCCATCACCCACTATTGTCTATGTGCATGAGCCCTTTTTTTCCTGCTCAATCCCTCCACACCCTAACCTTCACACCCATTAGCTGTCTGTCATCCTGCTCTCCATCTATGAGTCTGTCTTTATTTCGCTTATTAGTTCAGTTTGTTCATCAGATTCCACATATGGATGAAAACATATGGTATTTTTTTTTTTCTAACTGGTTTATTTCACTTTGTATAATGTTCTCCAGGTCCATCCATATTGTTGCAAAGAGTAAAATTTTCTTCTTTTTTATTGCTGAGTATTATTCCATTATGTAAATGTCTCATAGTAACTTTATCCACTCATCTACTGATGGGCACTTGGGCTGCTCCCATATCTTAGCAATTGTAAATAACACTGAAATAAACATAGGGGTGCTTATGTTCTTTAGAATTTGTGTTTTGTGTCCCTTCAGATATATTTCCAGAAGTGGGATTGCTAAATCAAATGGCATATGCTTTTTAAATTTTTGAGGTATCTGCATACTGCTTTCCATGGTGGCTGCATCAATCTGCATTCCTACAAACAGAGCAAAAACGTTCCCCTTTTTCCACATCCTGACCAGCATTTGTTGATTTACTGATGATGGCCATTCTGACAGGTATGAGGGGGTACTCGTTGTGGTTTTAATTTGCATTTTTCTGATAACTATAGGCCAATATTCCTGAGGAACATAAAGACTAAAATCCTCAACAAAATATTAGCAAGCTGAATATAGCAATGCATCAAAAAGATCATACACCATGATCAAGTGGGATTTATTCAAGGAATGCAAATTTGGTACAACATTTACAAATCAATAAATGTGACTCACCATATAAACAAAATGAAGGATAAAAACATCATATCAATAGGTACAGAAAAAGCATTTGATAAAATCCAGCACCAATTTATGATAAAAACTCTTAGCAAAGTGACAATAGAGGAAATATATATAAACATAATAAAGGTCACATATGACAAACCCACTGCCAGCATCATATTCAATGGATAAAAACTATGAGTGTTGTTGAGTTTTAGAAGTATACTTTCTATTCTGAATGTTAGTCCCTTATCAGATATAAGATATGTAACCATTTTGTTCTGTTAAATAGGTTATCTTTTCACTTTAATGACTTGTATTAATTAAGGCAAAAAGTTCTTAATTTTGAGAACTCACTTTAGCTACTTTTTGCTTTTATTGCCTGTTTTTATGATATTCCATAAAGTTGTTTCCAAATCTGATGTTATAAACATGTTTTTCCAAGATTTTCTACTGAGTTTTACTATTTTAGCTTTTTGATCTGTCTTAAGTCAATTTTATATATGATGTAAAATAAGGTTCCAAATTTATCCTTTTGCATATGTATATCCTGTTTTCCCAAAACTCTTTAAATTAAAAAAAATGTATATTTTATTAATTATGCTGTTACAGTTGTTTCAATTTCTTTTCCCTTTGCCTCCCTCCACTCGGATAACCTCTACCCTCCAGCAATCCCACCCACTTAGTTCATGTCCATGGGTCATGCATATAAAGTCTTTGGCTTCGCCCTTCCCTGTACTATTCTTAACACCCACTATTTTGAGCCTATCACTTATGCTTCTTAATCCCTGTGCCATTCCTCTTTTTTCCCTTTTACCCTCCCAGCTGATAACCCTCTGAATGACCCCCATACCTATGATTCTGTTCCTCTTCTGGTTATTTACTTTGTTTTTGTTTTTAGTTTAGTTTTATTGTTGATAGTTATGAGTTTATTGTCATTTTAATGTTCATAGTTTTGATCTTTTTTCTTAAATAATTCCCTTTAACATTTCATATAATAATGGCTTGGTGATGATAAACTCCTTTAGTTTACCTTGTCTGGGAAGTACTTTATCTGCCTTGCATTTTATTTTATTTATTTATTTTTAAAGATTGTATTCATTATTTTTTTAGAGAGAGAGGAAGGGATAGAGGCAGAGAGAAAGAGAGACATCAATGTATGGTTGCTTTTCACCTGCCTCCAGCTACGGACCTGGCTGGAGACCTGGCTGGAGACCTGGCTGGCAACCTGGTTATATGCTCTGGCTGAAAATTGAAACAGTGACCTTTGGCTTTGCAGGCCAGC
Organism: Noctilio leporinus; assembly: GCA_004026585.1. Taxonomy (NCBI): domain Eukaryota; kingdom Metazoa; phylum Chordata; class Mammalia; order Chiroptera; family Noctilionidae; genus Noctilio; species Noctilio leporinus. Next base: position 22,638 of record PVIW01004098.1, on the reverse strand, counting down.
ACGTTATCCACTGTGCCACCAGCCCAGGCTTGCTCTTGCATTTTAAATGATAGCTTTGCTGGGTAGAGTATTTTTTTATTGTAGGTCTTTGCTTTTCATCACTTTGAATATTTCCTGCCAGTCTCTTCTTGCCTGCAAAGTTTCTTTTAAGAAATTAGCTGGTAGTCTTATAGGACCCCTTTGTAGGTAACTTTTCTCTTACTGCTTTTAAGATTCTCTCTTATCTTTAAGCTTCACCTTTTGTTGACTTTTTTTCTGCTTTCCAATAACCTCAGCACCCTTGTTGAAATCAATTAACTATATGTATGTGGATTTATTTCTGGATGTACTTTTATATTCCACTGATCCATATGTTTGTCCTTAAGCCAGTATTATATTATATTAGTTACTGTAGCTTTGTAGTATAATTCAAGGTTGAAAAGTATGAGTCCTCCACCTTTTTTTCTCAAAATAGCTTTGGTTACTCAGGTCTTCTTTAAATTTTATATATTATTTGAAGATTGGCTTTTCTATTTCTAAAAAAAGGCTGTTGGAATTTGGTAGAGATCATGTTGCATCTTCAGATCACTTTGGATGGTATCAACATCTTAACAATATTTTAATGAAAATAGGTTATGTTTTTACTTATTTAGATTCTTCCTTAATTTCTTTCATATAATATTTTATAGTTTTTAGTGTACAAGTCTTTCACTTCCTTTGTTAGATTTATTTTTAAGTATATATTTTAGGTATTATTGTAAATAAAATGGCTTTCCTCATTTTCTTTTTAGGTACTGATTACTGATTATAGAAACAACTAATTGGTGTGTATCTTGATCTTCTACCCTGCAAATTTGCTGAATATGGTGATTAGTCCAGTAAATTTCTTGTGAATTCTTTGAGATTGTCAATATATAGAATGTCAATATATAGAATACATATGTGTGAATGGAGATAATTTTACCTCTTCATTTACAATTTGGATTTTTTTATGTTTAGTAACTTTGTCTAGAATGTCTATTATGGTGTTAAATAGCAGCAGTGAAAACAGTTAGCCTTGTATTTTTCCTGGTCTCAGCAGGAAATTCTGGCCTTGTAGAATATTAATAACTGTTCCTTTCTCTTCATTAGTTTTCAATGACTGAGAAGGGCTGGTGTTATTTCTTCTTTAAATATTTTCCAGCATTTATGAAGATATCAGGTCCAGAATTTTCAATTTGTTATGTGCTTTTATTTTAAATTAGTAATTTAATCTTCTTATTGGTGTAGGTTATTTTTGAATTTCTATCTCTTCATGATTTAGTCTTAGGTTGGGTGTTTCTAAGAATTTGTCTATGTCATCCAAGCTATCCACTTGCTTGTGTTAACAGCTATTTATAGTACAGTACTCTTTATAATGTTTTTATTTCCATAAGTACTGAAGTAATGTCTCCTCTTTTATTTCTGCTTTTATTTATTTGAAGCCTTTTTCTTTTTGTCTTTGTCAGTGTAGCTCAAGTCTTGTCAACTCTGTTGATTTCCTTTAGAAGAACCAAGTTTTAGTTTCACTGATTTTTCACACTTGTTTTTCTATTCTACTTAATTATGCTTTTCAGCTCCAGAATTTCTTTTTGGTATCTTTTCATAATTTTCATCTCTTTATTGATATTCTTACTTTGTTCATATGTCTTCTTCCTGTATTTGACAATGTCTTCCTTTAGCCCTTTGAACATCTTTTAGATAGTTATTTTTTTTAAAAAAAGATGTTATTTATTATTTTTTAGAGAGAGGGGAAGGGAGAAAGAGACAGAGAGGGAGAGAGACATCAATGTATGGTTGCCTTTCGTCTGTCTCCAGCTACAGACCTGGCTGGAGACCTGACTTGCAACCTGGTTATGTGTGCCCAGGCTGGGAATCGAACCAGCAACCTTTGGGCTTGTAGGCTGGTGCCTTATCCACTGTGCCACCAGCCAGGGCCTAGGTAGTTATTTAAAGTCTTTAATAATAAGTCTGCCACCTGCACTTCTTCATAGATGATGTTTATTCCTCTCATTTTGTTCTTTTGAATGGCCTGTATTTTTCCGCTTCCTCATATACATTGTGATTTTTTGTTAAATACTGAGTGTTTTACTTTTATAGTAACTTTGAAGTCAGTTTCTGCTCTTACCCCAGGATTTGCAGTTTTATTGTTTTTGTTGTTGCTGCTATTATTATCACTATTATTGTTGTTATTATTATTATTTTAGTGTATCTCTATGCCAGATAGTGTGAGGTGAAAGATTTGTTTTTATTTTTTATTTTTAGGTACATTTTGAGTACCTGAAGATAGCTTTCTAAATCCTCCTATATTCACATTTATTTTTGAAAGTCAAAAACAAACAAACAGGTCCAACTCCTTTAAATCTGGAAGCCACTTTAGCCTGTGGGGATTGAAGCAATAACATCCAGCTTCTGTCCTTACCACTCAGCAATCTAAAGCAGCAATACAGCCAGAACACAGATCCTGATATTTGGAGGAGATGTCCTTATTGCCAATGCTGGAGCCATCAAGAAGCATCATAAATGTAGGTTGTAGTTCACACCCCTGACTGCCGCAGGACTGGGGAGTGAGCCATGGGTAGTCACCACTGTCCTCACAGCTAAAACTGATTGAAATTAGTGTCAACTTATTAGCTAAATCTTCCCTGGAAGTTGTAAGTGTTCAAATAAACTTCTGAATTCCAAAGTAGCCACTTCAAATAGTTTCTGTCAGTACATTTGTTCTGCAGGTGGAAGGATTCTGGCACTTCCTATCCCTCTACCTTCTCTGATGCCACTCTGCTTTGTTGGTTATTTTTTTACTTCCAATCTTTGAATCCATTTATTGTTCTTCTTTATTTTGTGATTCCCTGGATCGTAGGCCAGTTGAATGTTCTTGTCAACAAGCTTCAAATGATGTTTGGCCAATAAGAGGCAACAGCAGGAGATGTGAGGAAATTGGAGAGCCATAGAAGAGAGGAGGTGGGACATTCTATCCCTCCACATGTCTATGTACCCAGATCTACTGTTGGTTGTGTCTTCTATGACTACAGTGCCTTCTGGCTGATCAATCCCTTTCCCCAGCTGTCATCACATCACCACATTCTGGAACAAAGTGTGTGTGTGTGTGTCTGTCGGTCTGTCCTACATAAAGAAAATTGAGTGATTCTGGTTTAAAAATAATAATAATCACAATAATTATGACAGTATTGTGGCTGAAATACATGAGTACACACATACGTAAGATTATGTATAAATACCACTCAAAGCGGGTATGGAAAATTATAGATATCACCTTTAACTTTTTTATTTTAAAATTTAAAAGAGTAAGTTCCAGATAATTTAAATAAATGATCCCAAATTACAAAGGTAGTCAGAGGTATACGGACATGTGGGCTTATATGTACTACATGGGGAAGAGACTCTTACTTTGGCTGTGAGGTTCTCTTCCACATGCACACTGTAGCCAAGGTCCTCAAGCAGCTCCTTCATTCCAGTGCAGTCATGGTTGGACCCATTACGCCTCGGGAGGTAGTCAAACTCAGTGTTACAGATGATGAGGGACAGACGAGTACGAGTTCCCTTCTCTCTTATTGGATAAATCTGCCGAACAAAGGCAAGCTAAATGCATCATAATTATTCTTTCAAATCCACAGTGTCGGCAGTTATTCTTTCAAGGATATGACAGCTATTTTTTGCTAACTTTTGCTAATTCTTTACTCTCTACTAATTGATAGAAAGAAGGCAGTGAAACATGGACAATGGACTCTAACTTGGACATGATTAAAAGAGTGAAATTCCAGTGGTGAACAAGAACAGATGTGGACATTTTATGCAAAGGTTTTGGGGAGTGCACTAGAATATTTTCTTTTTCTTTTTCCCTTTTATCCACTCAACCAAAACATCTAATATTTGAGATTCATTTCAAGTTTTGTGAACATTAAAAACATTCTCCACCTACTTGTCCATGTTGATCATAATTAAACCTACATGTATGTATAAGGGGCATGTAGGCTTAGTAACACACTGCAGCATTATTAACTCATTATTGCCTACTTATTCTCTTAATAGAATAAAATTACCAATATATAATTATTTATTAATTATTTTAGTGGTTTTCAGACATCACTAAAGAAAATTATGTAAGGAACATTTCCATTTCATTTTACCCCCATTCCATGCATTTATTATTACCTTACCATTCTAGCATCTTTTTGGCATAGTTCCAGGAATTTTTCATGAGGACAAAGCTTAAGTTGGTCTGTGGGTTCTTTGGATGCTACAGGAGCTTCTGTAAAAGTTTTAAAACATGTAATATACTAATAATTGTGAAAGCGCTTCTGTAAGAGTTTTATACACCTGATATAATTAGAACCGTGATATCTGGTAAATGGCTCTCTTACTAGGCCTGTACTCTGTATCACTCTAGAAATCATTACAGAGAAAGGCATTCATTCTCTTGAAAGATGCAAGAAAATTTTGTAAGAAGACATCTTAGCTTATAAGTGTTATAATTTTGTTCAACATTTCATTAACAGAGATGAATTATAGTCAGGCAAGAGAAAAAGCTCTTTTGTGAGGAAAGTTATTTATTTATGAGTTCTCTCCAAGATGCAGAAATTCATGCATGTGACTGACTGCCTTGTAAAGACTAGAAGGAAAGAGGTCTAATAAGGTCCTCACATTCCTGCTAATAAATGACACCACTATTTACTCATTTGTCCAAGCTATAAACCTACAGGTTTTCTTGATTCTGATATTTCACTCACCTTCTACCCAATTATCTCCTGATCCATTCCATCAACATATTCTGTTAACTCTACAACCAAAATATATCCTACAAAAATATATCCTACATACCCCAAGGTGTCTGTGGGGAGGTGAGGACACCTTCACATTCCCAGCACCAATATTCTCTCATATGTATCACTAAAATAGCCTGAATTTTTTTTTCACATCTAGTTTTATCCTACTCCATTCCATTGCCTTAATTATGACCAGAACATTCTTTGAAAAAGGTACATAGGACTTTTTCTCTTTCTTCAGTTCTGAAGCTTATTCACTGTACTTTCTGCCTTAGTTCAATGTCCTTAAGAGCAAAAAATCTGCAAAAACACCAATGTAAATACCCTCAAGAATAAAACTTAAATCACAATCATAGGCATCATAAACAACTTACAATTCCTTCTCTGAAGAAACACTTGAAATGTCAGCAATTTCTCTGTCCTCACAATTAACTTTGCCTTCTGGGAAATTATACTGCACTGAACGAAACACTCCAATGTCTTCTCATCACCGTAAAATAATAACATGCCATTTGAAAATCTATATGATAAGTCACTGCCTAGGCTTTAACTTCATTCTATTCTTGCTTACGACACCTACAATTTTTCTGTGTTTTTCAAATAATCTATCTCTGTTGCTATTTGAGACCTTTGCACTTATTGTTCTCCTTACTTGTGTTTTTTCTCCCCTAAACTTATGTAAACCTAGCTTTAGTCTTCATGTCATTAGCATAACTTTAACTGACCACTTTATGCAGGTAGTATTCTAGTAATCCTCTCTTCAAACCTATACCATTGTCATCTTTTGTTTTCCTTTATAGCTTTTATCAATATTTGCAAATGTGTTAATTATATTTTCTTCTAATTGCCACTTCCTCCTCACCTGAGTCAAATCTATGTGAGTCTTAAAGTTATCAATGCCTGAGGTGAAAAAGAATAAGTGGCCGGTAGTTACTCAAAGTTTTTGTTGACAAATGAATAAATTAATGAATTGGTGACTTCAAAATATTTAGTTTAAATTTTCACATAAGTTGTTTTACAGATTGAATCTGAGTCCTAATACCAATTTAATATAAGGTCTTTTAAAAGAGAATAAGTGTATTTATTCTATCAGGAGGAAACCAGTGTAACATGGAGAGCCATGCAAAGTGAGATAGAAGCAAGATTAGAGAGCTAGACTAAGGGCCATGCTGGAAATTGTGGGCTTTGGCCTTAGTAATATGGGAGGGTAAAATTTTCCAAGTTATGGATGTAATACAACAACAATAAAATTAAAAAAAATTTTTTTTCCAAGTTATGGAAAGGCATTTTCCTGAGTGCTCTATTCTGTACCCTGTTAATTTCACTATTGTTATTAGTATTTAGTATCTTTTCTGGAGAAAAATATTTGGATTTGGCACAGTGAAGACTATGAGAAATGATTCTAGAATATCCAGCTGTAAAAAAAGAAAGAAAGGAAATTAGGGAAAACAGTGACTCTTTACTTTTGTAGAAGACATAACATGTTGGTTCTATCATTATTGGAAAAAATTAGTTATATATTGTATTTTAGGTGGGCGATGGGACATGTGGTAAGGTAAATGGCTTAAAAACATGTCTAAATCAAGTAAGTACAGAGTAGGGACTGGAAAAACTGATATTAATTTTTCTTCCAGAGCTTTCATGAACTACAAAGGGCTTATTGTCAATGACCAAAATAAAGATTTTTGTCTTTTATTTACTTAGGGAGATTAGAATAGTGTTTTCCAAATTATTTCTGTAGAACTAAATTATTGTCCTATAGTAGAAAGATATTTCAAACTAAGAGCAAGATATAGTTTAAACATGAAACAGAGAACTGGGAGAACTTTGCAGGGACAAAACAAAGAACAGAGGAAGCAGGCCGGTCTCATCTGTAGAAAATGAGTGGGAGCCTACAGGTGAAAAGACATTAAGAGCTGATGAATTATCCAGTACCTGGCAAATGAATAAGAAAGCAGATACTGAGTGCCAAGATACAAGGGCAACTTGAGATACCCCTTAAACAAAATTGAAGAATCTTACCTGAAGAAAATCCCAACGTGAACGCAAGAGTGGAATCTCTCTTGCAGATATAGTTCATAAATATTTGACTGGCATGGGGCCCTTTGAGAATCACAAAGTTAATCAAATCACGGGCCTTAGCTTTAGTTGTAACATTTCCCTTTTTGATTTTTTCACTCTCCTCTTGGTTTAGCACCTTTTCACTTAGCATATCATCCAGCAACTTATTAAGTGTGTCTTCAGATACTGAATTAACAAATATTTTTCTTTTTTCAGTTAGTCTCTTATCTATTGGAAACACAAAAATGTTAAGACTCATAAACAACTTAAGAAACATCACTGTTAAAATAACTGAGATACTCTGTTTTTCTATTTTCCCTCTTTATAGGTCAAATATTCCAGAAATGGATTATTTGCTATATCTAAGATCACTTCCATTTTTAAAATAAGCCTGAGGGTACCTACTCCCAGAATTCTAACCCGACTAAGTCAAAACAAAACTATGCTTATCAAAGCTATTCTCCTTATTTTGCTTTGGTGAGTTACAGGCAGGGTTAAAGGAGCTATTGCTTTGATAATTATGCTTGTAAAATACAGAATCAATAATGGTCATGTTCATGTCATCTTTATTTCTTATGTAGGAACAATAGCCCACGGTGATCTTGTCACAGATTCTAAACTTCAATTATGTTTGGATATTTGGGCGGTCAGGGAAAACACACACACACACACACACACACACTCCCCTCAGGAAGTAAGGCCATACCTCCATGGTGTTGATGTTCCCTCTGAAATGCCAAAAAGCTTACCTAACTTATAGTTCCAACCTCAAAACCTGAAAGAATATTGATTAGGGATGAAGGCTTCTTCTTTTCTTTTCCAACTAAACATTGTTCACACAAACTATACAGAATCCAGTAAAAAATTTTGAGTCAATTTTATCCCCCAAAGATATCTTTTAAAGATACTGAGATAGAGTATGTGACAGTATAACTGCAATTAATAAAAGCTACAGGAGCTGTCAAAACCAACCTGCCCCCCATCCCCAGATTGATGGCTTAAAACCAGCAGAGACCAGTTCAATCCAACATGAGGACTGAATTTACCTTAGGGTAACCCCTAATTTCAATATACATTCATTTTAATGCATTATCATGGTAAACAATACACCCAGCCACCCTGATGATCAGACATGGAAAGAATATAAAAAGACACAAAACAGCCAATGAAGCCCCTCTGAGAAATCACCCCTTTCCCTGGGAAGGTCTCAAATATTTCTTCTAATTGATTACCCCTTGATTAAATGAACATTGATAAAAGTATATGTAAAAAAAGTAAATGGGGGTTGCTCTGCCTGTGGAGTAGCCCACTCTGTGGCTCACTGCTTCACTAATAAACTCACTTTCACTTCAAACTCTGTGCTCTCTTGTGTTTAAATTCTCTCCTTCTGGAAACCAAGAACCCACAGTGGGTCAGAGACCCTCAGTTCCCCAGATTCTCAGAACAGCCGCATTAATATAACCTGATGAAACAAAACAAAGCATTACCTTCCATAATCTCCGTGGCTCTCTTCTTAGGAGGCAAGAAAGAAAGTAAAGAAAAAAAAAAAAAAAAAAAAAAACTCAGACCAATCAGGATATTCTTGTTGGGCAGGGCGTGTTCACATCGAGACATAACTATTGCATTGCACATATGAATGGCGATATAGGCATGACGTGTTTTTTTTTTGTTGTTGTTTTTTTTTAATGAGACCCTGACATCATCTCTCAGGATTCTTTCTTATGAAAGAATGAGGTAGGATTCTATAGGTTGCCTTTTTATTTTTGAGATTCCTTTGCATTACTGAAGCTTTTTAGTTTGATGTACGCTCACTTGATTATTTTTAACTTTGTTGCATGTGCTTTTGGGGTTGTTGGAGAAGGTCACCTCAAGAAATGCTTCAATGTTACGTTGATCATTTTGAATTACAATCACTTAAAAAACAGCATAAGTTAGAGGAGCTCTCTAACTGGTCTGTCTCTCTAAGAACAGGAACTAACTCTGTATGCAATTAGATTTCCTCCCTGTGCCTGAGGCCTGAGAAGCAACCTTACTGATGTTATTAAATCCAAACTCAAAAAAGGCTGTATAAACAAACCAAAGTAAATAGAGAGGCCTTTACTATTTACTACCTAAACCCAATCCTTTTGCAGACTCCATTCTCATGAACCCTAACTTTCTTTGTCCTGTCAATTTCTCACAAATGTACTCTTTCTTTGTCTAAAAAGTGTCTAATTTGATCATTTCTTTGAACCTCATTTTATGCTCTGAACATCATATGATGATTCTCCTATACACATGTATTTAATTTTTACTTCTGTCAGTCTAGTTTTGTGTAAATTTTTATTAATCTAGCCATAAGAATTAAAGGAGGATAGAAGTGGGGGTGGGTTCTCTCCCTCACTCCCATGTCATACTCAAAGTCATTGCCAAAGTCAAAGTCAAGGAGTTTGTTCCCTGTGCTTTCTTCTAGGAGTTTTATAGTTTCAGGTCTTGCATATAAATCTAATCTATTTTAAGTTAATTTTTGTGAGTGGTATAAGAGAAATTCAATTTTATTCTTTTGCATGTGAATATCTAGTTTTCCCTACACCTTTTATTTAATTTTGCTTAACATTTGTATTTTTATCAAACTGTTATAATTATTTTTAAAATTCTGCCCAATAATGACAATTAAATGGGAAGCCACAATTAGAATTCACATACTATGGCATGAAAAATGCCATAAAGCTCATTAGGAATCACACCAAACCCCTTCCATTTTATTCACAAGTGTCAAATATGAGCACTATCATTTTTCCCTTGGAAGGGGAAGGGACACTTATTCTGGCAATAATGTACAATTCCAGGAAGTGTTTTTGATACCACAAGTTGCAGGGATAGAAAAAAGCATAACAAACTTGAAGGGCTTTTTTTTTTAGTTTATTTATTTAATTAATTTATTTTTTAAATTGTGAGGCTAAGGACTGCTTGGCTGAAGAAGTCCTCTTACCCTTAGTGAATTTCATGTCAGCCTTGGTTAGCTGAGTTTTCCCATGCGTTTCAAAGGGAAATACACTTCCTGTTCAGACAGTGAAAATTCCTCTCCAGCTGAGTGCATGTTTCATGTACTTTCAACCCTTTCCTCACCCTAAAGCAAGGTCTCAAGCTTTTTGGGAGCTGCTTTTGGTCATGGTACTCTGTATTACAATGACCTTTTCCTACACCATTTATTGCAGACACTATCCTCTCCCATGGAGTATTCTTGTCTCCCCTTTCAACATACCATGTATGTTTTTGTTCCTGTTTCTGTTTCACTGATCTATGTCTGTTTTGATGTCAGTCTCATACAGTTTTTATTATACTGCTGAACTTAATGTTTGAAATCAGGAAGTGTGATCCCTCCAGCTTTGTTCCTTCTTAAGGTTTCTTTGGCTATTGGAGATTTTAATTAATTAACCTCTTTAATGAAAGGATATAAACCCCTAGGGGTTAATATCTAAGATAATAAGAAACTCATACAATTCAATAGCAAAAACACAAATAAGGTGATTTAAAAATAGGCAGAGGACCTGAATAGACAGGTACATGAAAGGTCCTTGATAAAAACCTCAGTGAGATATCACCTCACATCTTTTACAATAACTGTTATCAAAATGACAAGAGGTAACATGTAAAGAGCCAACATATAGAGAAGAGTAATACCTTGTACACTATTAATGGGACTGTGAACTAGTATAGCCATTCCAAAAAACAGCATGGAGATTTCTCTAAACAATGAAAAATGGAACTCCCATGTGATTTAGCAATTCCATTTCTGGGTACACATCTGAAGGAAATTAAATCATTACCTCAAAAAGATTTCCATACCATCAATTTATTGCCACATTATTCCTAATAATCACACATAGAAACATCCTGCATGTCCATTGATAGTTAAATGGATAAAAAATGTGATATACATATGGAAGAGAAGGAAGTTCTGCTACTTGAGATAACATGAATGATCCTGAAGACATTACGGTAAATAAAATAAGTCAGAGAAAACACACACTGTATGATCTCACTTATATGTGAAATCTAAAAGTGTTGCACTCGTAGAAATGAAGTAGATTGTTAGTTGTCAGGCCCTGTGGGGTTGGGGGGAGGAGAAGAAATGTTGGTCAAAAGGTATAAACTTCCAGTGATAAAACAAATAAGTTCTGGGGATCTAATGTGCAACATGGTGATTACAGTTAATGATATTGGGTACTTGAAAGTTGCTGAGAGTAGATCTCAAATGTTCTTACCAACAAAGAAAAAAGAGAGAGAGATAACTATATGATGTGATGTGTATTAACTAAACTTACAGTAATTATTTCACACTATATACATATATTAAGTCATCATGTGTACACCCTAGACTTACACAATATTATATGTCAATTACAGGGGAAAAATAAGTAACATAATTAAGCACTGACTAGGGACATTTCTAGACTGCAAATTAAGACTGCAAATTAAATCAATCAAATATATTGCAAATTCCCAAGCTCAAAGGCACCTCCTCTCAGCTTAGATGGGCAGTTAGCCAGCCACCACAGACAGAAGAGGGCTCCAAGGAGCACCTGCACGGAGTCTTTCTGCTGCCAACATCAGCTAAACTAAAGCCTCTTATCTTCCAGAGCCTTTTCACATTGGAGGGAGACAGGCCTAAGTGACTTTTCTAGCCAGTTTTAAAAGGTTGTCATCTCATATGGGGACACATGAAACAATCTCTATTACTCATCTCCTCCACTCAAACATATGCCCTATCATAGCCCATGTCCTTATGTCAAATTTCTGAATTAATAAAGGGCTGTAAGAGTATGGTAAAAAGTCATTGCTCAATGAATTATGATATACTTGCATCTTAATCCTAATTTTTTCCACTTTCCAGCTCCATGACCATGAACAAATAAGTTAATCTTTCGAAGTCTCATTTGTAAGCTAGAAATAGGCATGTTTATGTAACACCAATTCATGGGTTTTTTAGAAAGATTTTATTTATTATTTTTAGAGAGAGGGGAAGGGAAAAAGGCAGAGAGGGAGAGAGACATCAATGTATGGTTGCCTTTCGCTGCTTCTAACTATGGATCTGGCTGGAGACCTGGCTTGCAACCTGGTTCTGTGCCCTGGCTGGGGAATCGAACCTGCGACCTTTGGGTTTGCAGGCTGGCACCTTATCCACTGTGCCACCAGCCAGGGCTCATGGGGTTTTTGTAAAGAGTTAATGAGGTACTTCATAGCTAACAAGATTTAACAAATAAAAAAATACAAATCCTGGTTAAATATGTCCCCAATTTTTTGTGGAAGATATTTATTGAAGTATGTGGATCTTTTTATACTAACAAAATTATATGTTACTTAACTGAAATTTAAATGTAATTGCTGTCAGTAGCATTGCTTGCTTCTACACACTGAGTTCCAGTAACACTCCCCATTGGTGACAACCAAAAATGTCTCCAGACTTTGCCAAATGCTGCCCCTCATCTCCCACCCTCACTTTCCAAGCAGCCTCTGTATATTTTGAGTTAGATGTATTAGGGAAAGTGCCTGCTCTCTCACTTCCAAGTTGTGTTACCTTTGGATTAGCCTCAGGAGCTTTAACTATAAAATGGGGATAATAATATTAGATTGTGTAGATTAAATAAGAACATTTATTTAATACACACATATGGTGCTATATACATGCACATTTAAATTATTTGTTAATTTAACATGCATGATGATTATATGAGGAGGAGGATTGATTTTAAGTCCATTTTATAGATGTTTGCCCAAGTCCATACAGTAAGGAAGTGGCCAAGCCAGAATTCAAAACCCAGCTGGTCAGGCAGCAAAACCTGTTCTTGGTTGTGCCAGGCTGCCTCTCAGAAACAGGGTGTGGGTCATGTGGCAGGTGCCTGGCACAAAGTAATAACAATAGAATGCATTGATCATTCAAGTTAGATTAGCATTTTTGTTTGATATAGCCCTGAAAGCAGGTGTCATGCTGTAAAGTTTCCTTTTGTACTTTTTTACACTGTGTCCTTACAACCACTTTGAGAACTAAACAGGGCCAGGCAAATAATAGCAACTTTGTCTGACAAATGATAATGAGCCTGCCTACTTGCCAGAGAGATGATATGAGCCTCAGTGAGAAGCCAGTTTTCTCATCCTTGGGCCCCTCTCTCTAGTAGCAAAGCAGCATTCATCTTGAGCATTGTGCCAAGACCTAGAAGAGGATAAGAAAGGTAGTATTGAAGGTCTGCTTTCAAAAACTTCAAGGTAGTTTGGGGGACAATAGCATAAGCATAAGACAGAATACATGACAATAGAAGAAAGTAAAGAACCCGCTGGACATCAGGACATATTGGGAGTGCCAGATTAGAACTGTAGAGAAGGATGGATTTAAGAGTGCACTGAGCTTTAAAGAATGGCATGGTTTTAAATGTGCAGGTGAAAAAAGAAAGGGACTGAATTTAGGCACATTTACTAAGTGTCAAGCATTGCTGTGGATATTTTCTAACAATAAAGTATTGTTCACTTAACATCCCTGTGAATAAATGCTAGTTTTATATATCCATTTAATGCATGGATTAAAACTTTAGATTAAGGCTCTTGCAGGAAGCCACATTGTTAACATTTGGTAGAAATGAAATTTAAATGTATTCATCCAATCCCAAAACCTAAGCTATTTCATGTGTAAATAGTAGAATGGCAGAGTGAGAGTGGGGAGGAAAAGAAATTTCCTTTTAAGAGAGAATGCTTGTTAAAGAGCAATGGACCAATAAAATATCTAGGTAAACTAATTTTTTCACAGAGGACTTATTACTAACTAATATTTTCTGTTTATTATCAATCTCTTTTTTACTACAAAATATGTTCCCAGGAAAGAGTAATCTTGCCATTCTCCTTCATTTCTATATCCACATTTCACCTAAAACAATGGTTGCTATCTAGAGGGTAATCTGTATACATTATAAAATAATAATGTTTTAGAGTGAAGGAAAAAAAAATATGAACATGGCAACTTTATGAATAAAAAATAGTTTAGAAAAATTCCTGATAAAGCAGAAAAATAATTTAACATTTAAAATTAAACAGTGAAGGGATTTGTAGGAAAGATAAAAAATAAGAATTTAATCATAACACATTTCCTTACTTGTTTTGATTCATTGAGTACATATTTATAGAGTGTCTAACAAATGTCAGATACTGAATTAGAATCTAGCGATTCAAAATAAGAATAACATATTGTCCTTGTCCTTAATTAATTGACTACCCACAAATGCAGACATGTGAGTCATTTGTTGGTGTTAAAAATTGAAATCTGTCCAAGATGGGTAGTAAACATGGTTAGATGAATAATAGTTTCTGTATAGGATAAAAGCCCTAAGCTATTTTTTCTCATAAATTCCATCGGTGCTAGAACAACTTAATACAATCTTAAAATATATTAATTTTAATTTCCTTAAACATTTATTGTGATCTTGCTAAATATCATACACTGTGCTCAGAGAGAATAAATAAGGTATAGAATCTTAGCTTCATAAAGTGTAAATTCTCATAGGAAAGAGACAGTTAAAAGTCCACAGACCAACACACCAGTAATTGAAAGTTATGGTTCATGTTATGAAGGGAACATATATGGCTGTGGTGGGTGTGTATATATAACAAGTTACCATAAATCTATTGGTGTAACATGGCAAAAATTTATTCTTGTGTAATTTTGGAGGTCAATCTAAAATGGGTTTGACTGGAAATCAAGGTGTCAGCAAGGCTGTGCTCCTTCTAGAGATACTAAGGGGCAATTCTTTCACTTCCTTTTCCCACATTTTAGTGGCTGCCCACATCTAGGGTCATGGCCTTTGGTTACTGTGATCACTGCTTTTGTTATTACATCTGCTTCTATGAGTCTGACTCACTTGCCTTCTTCTTTTCCTTATAAAGAACCTTGTAATTACATAGGTCCACCTGGGTAATACAGGATATTCTCCCCCTCTCAAAGTTTTTAATTTAAATATACCTACTAAGTCCATTTTGATAAATGAGGGAGGCCAGATTTTGACACCCCAAAATATGACTTTTGAGATACTGATTTGAAGCTGATTATTTTTTAAAAGATTTTATTTATTTATTTTTAGAGAGAGGGCAAGGAAGGGAGAAATAAAGGGAAAGAAACATCATGTGTGAGGGATACATGCATTGGTTGCCTCCTACATGCCCCCAGTCGAAGAACTGGACCACAACACAGGCATGTGCCCTGAATGAGAACTGAACTGTCGACCTTTCTGTTTGCAGGCCAGCATTCAGTCCTCTAATCCACACCAGCCAGGGCTGAAGCTAGGTTTTTTGTTCTTTTTTATTTTTTTTTAATTCATTATTTTTACAGAGAAGGGCAGGGAGGGAGGAAGAAAGGGAGAGAAACATCACTGTGTGGTTGCCTTTCACCTGCCTCCAGCTACAGACCTGGCTGGAGAAACGGCTTGCAACCTGGTTACGTGCCATGGCTGGGAATTGAACCAGCGACCTTCAGGTTCGCAGGCCAGCACCTATCTACTGAGTCACCAATCAGGGCCTATTTTTAAGAAACAAAAAACTCAGAAAGTAACTTTGACCCGCATCCCTCACCTTATCTGTCTAAAGGAATAGAGATAGAAAAACCTGTCCGCAGAGGTCAGGAATGATCTGAGAGATACAAGCAAATTTGACCTGTGCTGTAATTGTTTTGATGGTGGCTTCTACAGGAGAAGAGCTATTTACTTTAGCATATATGAATTAAGTGGCAGACGGGCAGGTTCCAAGCAAGTTTGTCTGTTGGACTCCCATCTGTGTCTTATGTTTTTATGTGGCCCAGTAAAAATTTATTTAAAACATCGTTTCTCCTTCTCATCTGCAAACTACCTACTTTCTCTCTGGGAACCTAGAACTTGTCTCCCTCTAGTCTAGAATGGCATAGAAACCTCAATTGGCCAACACATCCTTAGATCTCATGTTCTCATGGCACCTTCCATGTACATATGTATTCAATTTGGTCAGTTTCTTCTTGTTAATCTGTTTTATGTTCATTTGATTATTAGCCCAACCAGAAAAAATTAGGAAGATGAAAGGAAAATGATTTTTTATGCCCCCACAGAGGTAAAATCTTAGAATAGTGACCTATTTTATGCTCATTACTCTTCCTGTTCAAAAAGAGATGTTAGGAAAAAAGACAATGGAAAAAGCAGAATTTCAATCAGATGATCAGGAAGTTATGACTAAGTAGGCAAAACCATGTACTCAATAAAGCAGGTTTTATTTAAGAGAAAAGATTGCTTCACTAATTTTTGAACATTCTAAATCACTCCCAGAATATTTCTTTCATCTTTGATATCAAGAATTTTAGAAAACTATAGGATATGTGGTATTTTTAACCTGTAATTTGAGGATATATGGACACTGCAAAGAGTGATGCGGTTTGGTTATTTTAAGCCCACTTTATAGTATTTGTAAGTTAAAGAAAATATGTGATTGTTAGGGTTGTTGCAATCAATATTTTCTGCACAAAACAAAGGGGGTGTAAATATAAAATCAAATACATAAATAAGATCTTTGGCCCTGGCTGGTGGCATGGTGGATAAGGCCCCAGTCTGAGAACCCAAAGGTTGCTGGTTCAATTCTCAGCCAGGGCACATAACCAGGTTGCAAGCCCAATCTCCAGCCGGGTCCATAGCTGGAGGCAGGTGAAAGGCAACCATACATTGATGTTTCTCTTCCTCTCTACCTCTCTCCCATCCCCTCTCTCTGGAAATAATAAATAAAATCTTATCCATTGTGTCACCAGCCAGGGCCAATAAATTCTTATATTATGAAGAATTTAACTGGCTGGGAAAAACCATCATTCCATAAGTGATAATGAAAGATATGTCAGGGCTGTGGCAATGTGTGAATAGCAAAAGTATTGTAGAAAGAATGACTAGGATATCTTTATCAAGGATTATCATCAACTAAACCCACTGATCATTTAGCATCTTAAAACTGAGATATCTCAAATCTTATATACCTTTGATGCAATACAAAGTATTCAGTGCAACTCTAGAAGTCTTGGTCAGCCACAATGAGCTCTCCCTTCTTGGCCAGGCCAGAGAGGAGCAGAGCAGAGCCCTCTTTGCATATACCAGTGCAGAGCAGAATAGAACTGTGAAGCTGGAGTGGGCCTGAGCTACTTTGCTGGGGGGCCGCCTCAGGGCCACCTTGCTCCTCAGCTGAACTATTTCCACAATTTAGCTTAACACTGTTGAGCAGTGTCACAACTGAGCTGTTTACACTAAATGAAGTCTCTTCCTTCACTGCACCTTAAACTGGGGATTTCTGTTGGCTTTTAACTGGTGTCCATAAACATTGGTTGACAATATGAATCAAATAAAAATGTTAGAATTAAATGCAAGTATACAGGAAATCCAGAGCACTGATGAACTTGTTAAAAACAACTTTAGGCAAGCAGTCAATCAAATCTAGAACATGGAATATTCTGTAGGACAATTGACCCAATGTCTTCAAAAATTTTCTTGCATTTTGAAAAAGAAAAAGCTATTCTAAATTATATATATATATATATATATATATGCGCACACACACACACACACACATACATATACATATACATATATGTGTGTATATGTGTGTGTGTATTTAGGTACGAACAAATACAAAGATATACTTGATTTGAATTTTAATTTAAACAAACCAAATATAAATATTCCTTTTTTTCAAAATAAATAGTGAGCTATTTTACCACCAAAATAAATAAGTAAATATCCAATAACCCATAATGATATAAATGAATGGTTGACTATATAAATAAATGAAGGGAAAAAGACAAGCTTTCCTTATAGAAAAACCCAAATAATATATGTAGGTACTCTTTTCTCAAAGAAGTAGGAACTAAGGAAAAAGGGAACTTTAAATTGGAGAAATCCAGCATAACCACCATAGAAGAACATTCTACAAAGTAGCTACTTTAAAGTGTCTGAATTATAAAAATCAATTCACAAAACAACGTGTATGTGTTATCTACAGGAACACTTCAAATACTTCAGGTTACTAACTTCTCCTTAAGCTTTCTCTGGGTTAAGCAACGCCACAGGCACAAGGTCAGGTGGTGAGGAACATGTGATAAAAGCAGACAGAATGGTCATCTGAGTCCTGGCCCAGTGTTCTTGACATTCTCCGGTGGCTTCTCTGAAGGAACTCCCTGAATCCTGCCCCACCACCACCTCTGCCCTTTTATTAGTGTGGTAAAGAGCACCAGGTTTAAAAAGATTTCCTTGTTAAAGCACCATCATTTGTCAAAGAGAAATTACAGATAGACAGGTTCATTAGGATCCTGCCCATGTTTCAGACCCTGAGAGTAAGAAAAGTGCTAGAATCACTGGTCCCTGATGTATTGTAACCTCAGCTCTTGGTGACACTATTCAAGTTGTGACAATTATGGGATTTTCGCACTTCAAACTCACCCCGGGGATATAAATGAAATCATAAAGTCATTGAAAAAACAGTTCTTAAAATATTTTGAACTTGAATTGTGAATGGCCACAAGTGATCCTTTATATTAATATTTTTTTCAGATTAGGAAAACCTAGAGTACAATTCAGAAAATGATCAGAATGTAGCAGCCTCTAACAATGCATGCTTCGTGCTGGCTAATAAGCTGGAATTGGCTGACACCTCTCATTTATCCCAATGAGTATGGAAGGGATGGAGCTAGGTCAGAGTTATGCCTCTTTCTAGTAAAATAATAAAAGGAACAAAGTGAAGGTGCCCTGTAGTCAGCATACATGGCCAGCTGCTGGACAAAGTTTATATACCACGACTTCAACAAGATAGAATTTTATTTCTCTCTCAATTAACTCTCTGAGCAGTTTATGCATCAGTGTTCCAGGGCTGGTACATTGGGGAGTTGGGGATCCAGGCTTACATCATTTTGTCATGGTTTAAGGTGACAGATTCAGCTTGTGTCGATTTACTTTCATGTCATTCTGAAGGAACACAGCAATGAAAAAGGGAAGGTGTGGTTCACTCATTTTAAATACAACAACTATACATACAAATGTTGGGGAAAGAAGAGAATTCCACTCTCTACCTTTCTTTAGTCCTTACAGTTGGACTAATCATAAAACAATAACATTGACACAAGACTAGATTAACAGGAGAAGAACCATTTTAATACCTGTAGATCAGGGAATCACAATATGCCCAGACTATAAAATGTGGCTCAAAGAAATAAAATGAGGGAACTTTTTTTACAAACAAAAAAAAGTATAAGAAATTGACATGACAAAGCAAGTTAGTGCTCATGAGAAAGAAATCTAAACAAGGTTTGGTTTTAGGAAATTAGAAAAGCCTTTACTAGGTTTCTTTACAGAGGCTTCTCATCTCAAGATTTTATGACTCTGAGATTAGGTTGGCTTTCAGCCCCAGGGTGGAAGGGCACCTATCACAGGGACTTAGTTCCTGAGTTAGAAAGACAGGAGAGTCAGAGAGCTCCTTCTGCTCCTGCTATTTCTGAAATGATTTTAATTGGGAATAATCAAAACGCCATCATGGGATATCTTCGTGGGATAGCTTGGGGCAGCCTTCCTTGGGCCCAGACACACATTCTGTTCACTAATTTCTTTTGGGTTGAAACCTAATCATTTGGCCAAAGACAGCAGCAAGACAGCTGGTAAGGAAAACAAACAAAATATACAAACTTTAGCTGGATTGATACCAGTTCAATTGAAAGTTCCATTACCATATACAAATGAGGGGTGCCTGAAGATTTATGTCTGGCAACCTGAACTGGCAGTAAGCTGTTAGGTAACCTTGTCACCCAAGGATATCTCCCTTTTTGTTCTCATTGTGCCAGTTTTGGTCCCCCTCCCATTTCCTGTAGGAGTTGATAACCATGTCCTGATTTGCTTATTATTATCCTGGTGTCCTCCCAGGTTAGCATGCATTTTCACTCTCAAAGTTTGACACAAAAATGATCTTCATAGAACACCTTATCCTGTAAGCCCTGTCCTTCTATCCCAGTTCCAAACTGTAAGGGAAGAAGACTAGGCTGGGGTAGAAGAGAAAAACAGCTTCTGTTATCTTTCTGGGGGTTTTGGCTTGTCTAATAATTAAGTTGACCTAAAACAATTAACAGGAGAAAATCACACAAGTTCAGTATGTCTATGAGAGTCAGGAAAGCTGAGCAACTCTCCCAAAAGACTGAAACCACCACCTTAAATATAATCTTCAAATAAAGACTAAAAAAAATGTTGGGGGTGAGGAGCCAGTCATGACAGTTTATTAGAAAAATCCCACTAAACAAGGGTAAGGTCATTATCAGTATTAGTAAGAGGTTTTTTTTGTTTTGTTTCGTCTTGTTTTTAAGATTTTATTTAATTATTTTTAGAAAGAGGGGGAGAGAGAGAGGCAGAGAGGGAGAGAGACATCAATGTATGGTTTCACCTGCCTCTAGCCACAAACCTGACTGGAGACCTGGTTTGCAACCTTGTTATGTGCCCTGGCTGGGGAATCGAACCTGCAACCTTTGAGTTCACAGGCCGGCGGCTTATCCATTGTGCTACCAGCCAGGGCTTAGTAAGAGTTTTAAGAGGAAAGGTTATCCTTCTCTTTCTTGTACAGCTAGGAAGACACCCTTACAAAAGAATATTCCAGCCCTGGCTGGTGGCTCTGTGGATAGGTGCTGGCCTGCAAACACAAAGGTTGCTGGTTCGATTCCCAGTCAGGGCAGATAATCAGGTTGCAAGCCAGGTCTCCAGCCAAGTCCATAGCTGGAGACAGCTGTAAGGCAACCACACAGTGATGTTTCTCTCCCTTTCTTCCTCCCTCCTTGCCCTTCTCTCTAAAGATAATGAATAAAATCTTAAAAAAAAAAAAAGAAAAAGAAATAAAAAGGAGATTCCCCTTGTACAAGATGTCTCCTACAAAAAATAACTTCTTGGTTTTAGAGCTTTTCTATGACTACAATTTCATTAAAAAATAACTAGCCTACACTAATTCTTATGCCAAAGAGATTTATCTGGGGGTTGCAAATTTTATTCTCTACAGTAGAAGTAAAACTAGGGTACACTTCCCAACTCTTACTTCTTTTCAACAAGGAAGTCCCCTGATAGGGACAGAAATTAGCAGAAGTTCCTTGCACACAGTAGAAGGCATCATGAGACCCACATTTTTTTTTTTCTTGAGTGATAAACATTGCCAAGTTTTGAGAGGGTAAGGCTTAAACTGTTGATTGTGTTCCTTCTTTTAAGGCCCATAACTAATATGGTTTCTTTCTTTCTGTCATCTACACTCAGTGATAGATGCCATAAATAAATTGCTAACCATTTGATGTGATATTCTTGCAGTTATTTCTGAACTGAAAGATTCTTGGCAATTTGCTTCATTATATCTTGCTATTACTTCTGTACCACCAAAAGCAATCTGTTATCTTTATCATCACCAACAGGCTTTTCTCATACCATCATGAGTATTATAGGAGTTCAGAAAAAACCTCACCAAAATGCATCAATTTGACATGTGAATTACTTTTAGCTAAATGCAAACAAGACCTTGCAGACTCACAGGAAACTTTTACCTCTCCCTTAAAAGATCTAAATGAGGGGCCTTGCCTATAGAAAAAAACTTAACAGAAATAAGGATGAGTAAAACTGACTTACAGGGAAGGGCAAACTACTCACCACTAAATATATGATCTTCCTATTGTCCTTCAATAACCTCCCTTTCCTCTGAAACCCTAAGGCAACTTGTATCATCCTTAGTTCAGGACATACTGTATACCTCATTTTCCCTTGTTTTTCTCTGAACCTCTTATGAATGGGGGTCTCTGACTCTCTCAGATATGTGGATAGGTTTCTCATGCTTGCATATGTAAATAAATGCAGTTATTTTTCTCTTATTAATCTGTCTCATATTGATGTAATTATTAAATCAGCTGAAAGTACTTTCACAAGATTAGGCCTTCAGGATATTTGTAAGGTTTGTAAAAGGAAGATATATCAGACTGAAAATAGACGTAGAGACAGGATGTGTAGTCATGTCACAAAAGCAAGGCTAACATGGGACAGCTTAGCACCAGGATTTAGGAATAGGAAGGAGGGTCTGAAAGGAAGGGAAACTGGGTTAATCTGGGCTACTTAATTGTCTGAATGTTGACAGAACATAAAAATCAGAGATTGGGTTCTGTAATACACTGGCAACTTTATCCTGACTTAAAATAAATATATATTTAAAGAATTCTAGGCTGCTGGTAGGACGTGAGTCTCTGGCACATTGTAGTTGATAAAATTTGGCTGGCCTGGTGCTTTTTCAAAATGATATTATTAATAAGAAGTCAAGTTAGGTCTACTACTCTATCACTTTATCTCACTGTTTTTTCCACCTCCTGATTTAGCTTGTCCTCTAGCAATCCCCTGGTTATGTCCTTGCTCATTGACTCAGTATAAAACACCAAATCTGCTAAAAACAAGAAATTGCCAAAAGTCCTAAGTATGGTGGGAGATGCCATTCATTCCCTTCCCATTGTGGTTCAGATGTCCCACAAAAATGACCTGTTAATAATTAAATTTTTCCCCTTTTGATTTCATTTTTTTTCCTAACCTATTCCTTATTTATTTATTTATTAAATTTTATTGTTGTTGTATTACATCCATCCCCTTTTTGCTCCCCTCTGTCCCCCCACCCACCCACCCATTCCCCCCAAAGTCAATCCCATCTGTTGTCCATGTCCATGGTTCCTTTATACTAGGTTCTTGTCTAAGTTGCTCCCCTTTCTTGCCTCTGCCTCCCCCCTCCCCCCAACCCC